>SNQJ01S0004473.1:203014-234091 GCA_010110895.2 Picea sitchensis
CCATAAAGATGATGTCACTTTATTACATAATTCCTTGATCATATGTATAGACTAGTCATTGAATATCTTAACTTGTCTTTACTTCGATTGGTTCGTTTTGTTGTGATCTGGACGGGACGAGAGCATTGAAGCGAAGCTTGGAAATACAGAGATCTAAGGAAAGCGTTCATAAGGTATGTTCATAGCCCTTATCTCTTAGTTTATTCAATAGGATAGATCTAGGGAAAGTGTATTATTCTGTCCTGTTTTGTTCTAGATACCAGGTGGATCTAGGGAGATCGGTTTGTGTCCGCACTTACGGATTTATCCAATAACACATTCTCCAATGATTTGGGTTCCCAAAGGTGAACCTCATGTTGAATGTTATCCTTTAAAGTTCCTATGAATACATCAATCAAGTGCTCATATGGAATATATGTTACCTTTATATTCAATCTTTGGAAGTTCTCAATGTGCTCTGTAACTGAACCCTTTTGCTTGAGATTTATCAATTGGATAAAGAAGGTATTTCTCCTTGTATATTCATAGTGTGCTATCATTTATTCAGTGAAAATTGTCCAAGTGACGAGTGATTTACGAGAACAAAGCCATTGATACCATACAAATTGATTGGGTTCTAAATATAAAGAAGCAATTCGTACCTTTTGTGTATGTGGAACATTATGTAGATCAAATAATTTCTCCATTTGAAGTATCCATGTGATTGGGTCCTTGACATCAAACTTCCTCATATTGATATTAGGAACGTGGTTGGTCTTCAACCCAAAGTTGGAGTTTCTCCATTCTTGATTCACCTTCCTTGTGTCCTCATCATGAATTTCATGGGATACATTTTCACTTTCAAGTGTCCTCTCTATTAGGAATTTTTTCAATCCCTTCCATGATCTCCCCTTTTAAACCATCCATTTTAGTATTTATTGCCTCCAACTTAGCTCTCATTGAATCCGTCATCTCTTGTAGTTCATATTTTGTTAGTGTCTTCTTTTATAAATCATTTATGTCCCTATGCATTTCTTCACCTTCATCAAGAGTCCAAGTAGGATTTTCTGGAGGCTCATTTGGTGTAGAAGTTCCCTTTTTGGGTGGCATGTTGGCCAAGTATCACTTTAAACCTTGATTTTGAGGTGGTTCTTCTAGACAATATTCCTTTTATTGTATCTCCAAAATTTTGGCCCTTTTGAGTATGATATTTTCTATTTTGTAGATATCTGATATTTCTTCTCTGCAATGCCACATGTCTGATCACAATTGGATGTGCCAAGTGGAATTTATGGTAACTTCCCCACAACTTGTTGATTTTTGGCATTTCCAGGAGATCTCACTTGTATAACATGCCCCGCACAGAATAATTGATATAAAACTATGAAACTCGTACCAAAACTACTACGACTTGTCCACTATCCAATGCAACTAGTGTCACTCAATTTTGATACTCTAGGAATAAGTTATGATTTTTTTACCGGAACACCTTCTTGAGACTAGTCAATAGGACTATTCAGATACTCTATCTTCCAGAGGGTGTATCTACAAATATAAGATGACTCAGAAGCTTAAATTATTACCACAGATACCTTACTAATTTATGTGAATATCCTCCAAATTTCAGGGTTTGAAACGTTACATAAAATAAATTATAGCGAAAATTTCGCAATGACTCAATTCAGGATGATTCCAGAACCCTATCTTACAAAGGTTGTATCTCTGAAAGTATAAGGCCTCAGGCGCTGAAATTTTAACCCAACGTACCTTGATCTGTCTAGTAAATATTCTCCAATACGTTCCTTATGAATCATTGTAGAAAAAAATTTATAGTGAAAATTCCAAGGTGTCTCATATGTAGCAGTGAAACCCCAAGACCTTGAGCTCTGATACCATATGTTAGGAACCAAATATCAATATAGCATAGAAAAGACCCAGAATAACTAATAAACACCTTGAAAAATAGATTAATTTAGATAATAAGCCTCTTCGAGGGGGAAACCTCCTTATGCCCACATAAATGTCCAAATACAAAATGATTTTAAATGAAAACGTCTCATTGGTATATATAGGAGACTAGGAGGTATAATTACAACTAATGGACTAAATCCGACATAAATAAAATATCATTACTAATGTAATATGCCCCAATTAAGGGGTAATGAGCCACTATTTAGGCCTTAACATTCCCAAGTTTTGTTGTAAATGATAATGTCATCCAGATACACCACTATAAAAGTATTAGTAAATGGTTGCAGGATATCGTCAATCATCCTCATGAAAGTGGCTAGAGCATTTGTCAAACCAAAGGGAATGAACAACCATTCAAAAATACCTTCCTTTGACTTCAAGGCGGTCTTCCATACATCTATTTGTTCTATTGGGACCTGGTGGTTGTCAGACTTCATATCAATCTTACTGAAGTATTTGGCCCCCATGAGATGATCAAGGACGTCGTTGATTCAGGGAATCGGGTACCGGTTTCTGACTATGATTTTATTTAGGGCTTGATAATCAATGCAGAGTCACTAGATTCCATCTTTCTTATGTACCAGCATGATTGGGCTGCCACAAGGTGATGAGTTGGGACAGATGTGACCCTTGTGGAGAAGTTCTTGGATCTGTCACTTGATGTCCTCATTGTCTAATAGAGATCAACGATATACTGTCCCATTGAGCAACGGTGCATCGGCGGTCAGATTGATGGGATGCTTGACCTGACAGTGCAGAGGTACCCCGGTAGGTCAGAAGAAGATATCTGAGTATTCTTCCATGACCTTATCCACATGATTTTGTTGTGTGGAGAGGTCAGACGTAGAGGCCTTGGATGTGGTTGCGATATTTATCTCATTCTGAGAGGGAATCACAAAGAAGACAAACTTCCCCATCTGAGAGATGACCTTCCTGCATTTCTTGGCATAGATCAAGGAAATAACACTCGGTGGGACTTTCCCCGGTATCCTATACAATTTCTTGTTCAAAGTAATAATAACACTGCAAGGCCTAGAATCATATACAACATGATGTTTCCATAAATATGGTTGTCCCAAAGAACATTACAAACTTCATGTGGATAAACATCACACAATACCTCATCTTTGAAGGGCTAGATGTCATATGAATGGTGACATTGTTGGCTAATGCGGATGTCACTTCCTTGGCGGAGCCATCCAATGGTGTAGGGATATGGGTGCAGTGTTGTCAGCAGGGCGAGTCACTTGAAAACCTCTACCGAGATGATGTTATTCTAGCTACCACTATCAACGATGAAGTGCAGCGGGGTACCGTTCACCCACATATGTGAATGAAAAAGGAGCTTGACTTCCTCTATCTCGTCTGGGTCACTGGGTTGGAGCTTGGTGGTAGCAACATTAGCATTGTGTTCTGCGTCAATGATTTATCTCCCCCCTTTTGGTTCTGAATCAGAGTAAGAACCTGCATCTGTTTTAGAGGCTTTCACCTCAACCACCAATGATTGCTTTGAGCGGCAATCAACAATGTTATGTCAAGGGATCTTATGGAAGTCACACCACTTCCGGATATATTTCTTTGTCTTTTCGATGTCCTTCTTTGCTTGGGGCTTGGACTAATTTTATTGAGGCTTTCCATCTTTTCTCTATACTTTTTTATGTGGTTTGGGGCCACCTTTTCCTGTCTTTTGCTGTGAGGGGTTCCTAGGCCCAAATTGTCGCATCTTTTGTTTGAGATTCTACTCGATTTTGATGACATACTGGTAGGATGCGCCTAAGGATGAGATGTCTAGAAAATCCACTTCGTCTTGGATGTATCTATGTAGACCTTCACAATACTTGAGCATCAGATGTCACTTAGAATCTTTGATACCCAGATTGGTGTGCAAGGTATGGAATATATTTGTGAACTCGGGCACTACTTGGTCTCTTTCCTGTCACAATCTAGTCCATTTTGTGTACAGGTCGTCATAACTTCCAACAGGGTAGTATTGTTACTTAATAACATTCTTGAAGGACTCCTAGGTGAATTCAACTGAAAGTAATGAGGGTTCCTCTGTTTCCTTTTTTTCACAGAAATTTTCCCACCAATATTTGACATGGGGAACGACTTTGAGGAGTGCAAAAGTAATATTTTATCTATTCGAGAAGTTATGGACAGATAAATATAGTTCTAGTAGATTCAACCATTTTTCTATAGAATTTGCATCTATCTGACCTTCAAATATAGGAATATCAAAGTTGATTTGTACCTTGAAGAGGGCAGTGCCTCCATTTGAGGAAGATGTGTCGCCTGTTGCTAGTCGTCGAAGGATTTGCGCAAAACTATCCATTATCTCCTTTCTCTGTTTTGTGAGGGATTCCTTGAGAAACATTTTGAAAATATCTCATGTCCCATCATCTTTGTTTTCTCCCACCATGAGAGGTTGTTTGGGCGTGTGAGAGATTTTGTCCTCAAGCGAAACAAGTTCGAGACCCAATTCTTTGTACCCTAACCTCATCAGGGACATGCATTAAGAATGAAAAGGAGAAGACCACTCTGATACCACTCATATGGATTTTATAAGAAGAACGAAATTAATACAGATTATTATTAAAAGATACTTAATAGAAAATAACAGATATACAATAAAACTAGTTTCTATTCAATAATGAAATAAGCTGAAACTGTAAAATGTAGTGGAAAAAAACCTTGTTATAATGGTGGCGACTTATCTGAGAAGAGATGTGACGATTGCACTCATTCGCAAGAATATGAGTACAATGAAGCTCTGAAGGCCTTTTTACAATAAAAGGGAATGTCAAAAACCCTAGACATCCAAAACCTAACCCTAGGAGATGAAGCGCCAAAAGTCACGTGGGCCCCATTGGGGTAAGTTAGTACGTCAACTTCCCAGGTGTTGGGTATGTGTTATATTCTTTTCACGAGTAGTAGTGTCTGAGCATATGTGTCAGGTGCTCAAGGGGGTTTAATGCTTCCTGCGCTGGGGTTCGAGGGCAGCGACCTCGAGAAAAGAATTTATTCCTTGGAAAACATGTCACATATTTTCTGCCTTAGAAAATGTGTCACATATTTTAGGTGGATTTTCGACACATGGTTTCTTTGCCGATGGTTTTCTATTTCCGGTTAAGAAATTAGGGTTGTTGACTAATCTAGATCATTGGGTTAGGGTTTTGGATGTCGCTGGCTCCTACATGTATATTGTATTGTAAAAAATGTATCACTATGAATGAATATAGAATATGCTAGTTTTCCCGGTTTGGTTTCTACGGGAAAAATCTCTGTGTAATGTTTGTATCTTCCATTGTATCTTTTTTGTTCTTTTACTAAATATATGTTTGCAGTAGATATTGTACAAGGTTAAAATCTACATTTGGTATCAGAACTTTGTTGGCTTAAGGGGGATGCCTTTGTGGTCAAGGGTTTGTCTCAGGACTGTGATAAGCCTTGTTACAGTGGGAGATTTGTGGTATTGATTTTTCAGGTGAAAAGAAATGGCAAGCAATTTGAAGATGGAGATCGAAAAGTTTAATGGGAAAAGTTTTGAGTTGTGGAAGCTCAAGATGGAAGATTTGTTGGTGGACAGAGATCAGTGGATCACGGTAGATCCAGGTACTGCACCTACAAGGAACTTCAACAAATGACTAGAAAAATTTGGATCTTAAGACAAAGAGAACAATCCGACTGTGTCTCTTCGATTCAGTATTACTGAATGTGTCAGAGGAAGCTACAACCAAGGATTTATGGGAAAAATTGGGGAAGTTGTATCAGTATAAATCCCTAGTAAATAAACTATTCTTGAGAAAGAAGTTCTATAAACTGAGGATGAGAGATGGAGACTTGATGGCAGAGAATTTGAATGCCTTCAATACTGTGGTAAGTCAGTTAGTATCATTTGAGATTAAAATTTCAGATGAAGATAAATGTACTAGTTTATTTTGTTCTTTACCAGACTCGTGGGATAGTTTGGTTGTGGCCATAGGTAGTAATACAATTGCCTTGAAGTTTGATGAAGTGGTCTCATCCTTGTCATCGGAGGAGATGAGACAGAAGAATATGGAAAGACAAAGCACACACACATTATTTGCAAGAGGACGATCCTAGGAAAGAAATTGATCTAATGTCTCAAGTGGGAGATCTAAGTCTAAGGGTAGATCTAAATATCCCAGAAAGTTTGTAAGGGTATGTTGGAGATGTGTAAAAGAAGGGAATTACAAGAAGCAGTGTAGATCCAAAGTTGAGAAAAAGAAGGGATCTGAAGAATCTCATTCTACAAAAGAAAATACCTCCAAGGAAGAAGGAGGGGATGTGTACTTGTCTTCTTCAAGCACACATGCAGATCATAAGGCATGGTTGGTTGACTCTGGTGCATCCTTTCATATGACTCCCCATAGGGAGTGGTTCTACGAATATGAAAGGTATGATGGAGGTAATGTTTTCTTAGGTGATGATTTGACAACCAGAATCATAGGACAAGGAAAATTCAAGTTGAGGCTCACAGATGGAAGGATTAGAACACTGCCTAGTGTTTTTCACATCCTAGTTTTGGCCATAAATTTGATTTTTGTAAGAAAAGTGGATGATGCAGGGGTAAAAACAATATTTGAAAAGGAAACTTGTAGGATGGTTCGAGGAGCAATGGTGTTGCTGAAGGGATTTTGGTTTGGAACTATGTATAAGCTGCAAGGAAGCACTATTAGTGATGGGTGTAATAATTCCATTGTTCCTGATATTGGAGTTGAAGAAGAAAGAACTCCTACAATCTCTGGAGAAAATGTTATGTTGAGGAATCAAAGACTGGGGCATATCAGAGAGAAGGGTCTTCGACTACTACATGGTAAAGGTATGGTTGAAGGTACGTCTAACTGCTCTCTGGATTTTTATTTCTATGAACATTGTCTATATGGGAAGTAGAATCGGGTAAGATTCCCCTTTTGTGAAGCAAGGGCGGTAGGATTTTTACAGCTAGTTCACAATGATGTTTTTGGACCTGTGTCGGTCCCATCATTGGGAAAATTTGTGTACTATGTCCCATTTATAGATGACTTCTCGAGGAATACTTGGATATATTTCCTTAGGAATAAATCCGAAGTCTTTGACATGTTTAAAGAGTTTACGGCTCTTGTTGAGAATCAAACAGAGAAAAGAATTAAGGTGTTGAGGAAAGATAATGGCGGAGAGTTTTGCGGGAATGAATTTGAAGAATTCTGTAAGAAGTGTGGTATAGCAAGGCATAAGACTACTCCATATACACCTCATCAGAATGGAGTTGTAAAAAGGATGAATAGGACGCTGATGGAAAAAGAAAGGTGCATGCTTAGTGATGTTGGGTTAGGGCAAGAATTTTGGGCATACGCAGTGGATATTTCATGTTACCTGGTCAATAGATCACCCTCATCAGCGTTGGATGAAAAGAATCAACAAGAGGTATGGACTGGTAAGGAACCTTCTCTCACACATCTCAAGGTATTTGGTTGTGATGCATATGTTCATGTTCCAAAGGAAAACATGAGTAAGCTAGATAAGAAGGCTGAAAAGTGTATCTTTATTGGATATAAAGATGGTATCAAAGGCTATAAGATTTGGAACCCATAAACTAACAAGGTAGTGTATAGTCGAGATGTGGTATTTAGAGAAATGAAGGATGATGTTAGACAGGAAGTCCTACCAAGTAAGGAATAACCAGAGAAAATAGAGTTTGATTTAAAATATGATGAGACAGACTCTACATAAGAACATGAATCAGAAGAAGAAGATCATCATACTCCAGTATTTAGGAGATCGGTTTGAGAAATAAGGCTACCGGAAAGGTATACTCCATCTAATTTCCATTCAAATTGTGCTTCGTCTATTACTGATGATGATCTTAGAACTATCAGGGAGGCAGTGGATTCAGAGGATGCAAATCTCTGGAAAAGGGCCATGAACGAAGAAATGGCATCTTTGGATAAGAATGAGGCTTGGGATCTAGTGAAGTTTCCAACTGGAAGAAATCCCATTGGCAAAAAATGGGTATTTAAAAAGAATCTGAATGCAGAAGGAAAAGTGGAGAAATACAAAGCTCGATTAGTAGCAAAGGGTTATTCCCAGGTTGAGGGAATTGATTTTGTTGAGATTTTTTCTCCTGTTGCCAAGTTAACCTCCATAAGATTTATGTTATCTATTGTTGTTGCATTTGATTTTGAAATAGAACAAATGGATGTGAAGACAACATTCCTACATGGGGATCTGGAAGAAGAAATATATATGAAGGAACCAGAAGGTTATGTTGTGAAGGGAAAGAAGGAGTTGGTATGCAAGCTAAAAAAGTCCTTGTATGGTTTAAAACAATCACCAAGGATCTGGTATCAAAAATTTGGTACTTATATGTTGGGACTTGGCTTCACAAGAAGCAAAGAGGATCACTGTGTGTATTTTAAATTAATTGGTGATCATTTGATTTATTTGGTCCTGTATGTGGATGACATGTTGATGATAGGAATCAACAAGGAGATTATCTAGGATGTGAAAACTCGGTTTTCCTCTAAATTTGACATGAAGGATATCGATGCTTCAAATTTCATTTTGGGCATGGAAATTAAAAGAGATCGGAAAAGGAGGAAACTCTGGTTAAATTAGAGAAAATATGTCAAGACAATATTACAGAGGTTTAATATCCAAGAATGTAAATCGATCAAGGTTCCTATTCTTGTTGGTGTAAAGTTATCCGTGGATCAGTGTCCCAAGACACATGGAGAGGAGGAGGACATGTCTCATGTTCCATATGTGACTGTAGTTGGAATTTTGATTTATGTAATGTTTTGTACTTTGTGTAATGTTTGTATTTTTCATTGTATCTTTCTTGTTCTTTTACTGAATATATGTTTGTAGTATATATTGTACAAGGTTAAAATCTACACCAGGGTCGTAAATTTTGCATACAATCTCCATTTTGGGCGCACGATAGCCTGTTGGAGAGGTCTATCCGAGGACTACACATGTTGTTGTCAGAATTTGGCTTAGGCTACAATTTAGTTGTTTCAAGCCCTAAAAACATTGTTTAGGGCCTCAAAATGACCCTAGAAGTGAGGGACCCAAAAACTAAGAAACATACTACCAAACTAGAAAACTGCCAAAATGACCCAGTTGGAATAGGTGGGAGGCCACTGACATCCATTTGGATCACTGAAGGAGCATGAAAGAAACTATTGTTATAACCCTAAATTGCACCACACATTCTTACCTGGCATCAGGCCAACTCATATCCCTTCATTGCCAAAAGACTTCTAAACAACCTCTTCAAAAATCCTCCTGGGTAAAGGTACACGCGCTCTAACCAACTATTGCACACGGGTGAACGCTGACAGGCCTACTACAGCCCGCGTTTACCTAACAAAGCACAAAAATAGGAAAGTTTCCGACGGGACAAAAAGATATGGGTCAGTTAACTGAAACTCCCAGCCATGCATGGCCGAGAGTTAGTCCAAAACCCTAGCTCCTTCTAGCCTATAAAAGAAGGCGTAGGGGTACTATTTGGAGGAGGAAAATTATAGCGAAGAAACTTAGCCCAATTGTCGAATCCATTGTCCCAACCCTTTAGCCTTTCCTTAATCTTAAGGAGAATTAAAGAAAAGTAGTTGGAGGACAAAGAAGAGGAGGAGCCCAGGATCAGGATCAAGGAGCAGTGGTCGATCTCGACTTTGATTGTAAGTTGATTCATTTTGAAAGTAATAAAAGAATACTTTTCCCATCCCAATGCATGAGTTATTTATGATTTGTGCAATTTACGTTTAATTTCTAACCCTCAAGTAGAAAAATAGCATGCATGCGTAGTGTTGTGTCTTGATTGTAGGTTAACTTTGGAAGGAGCAGCGCAAGTAAGTGGGCAAAGCGTAGCGGAGGATATACACCAAACATCAGTAAAAAGGTTAGTAGTTCCTTTCCATGCATGTGTCTTGAAAGAGGGGTTTAAGTTTTGGGGTGGTAGGTTAAAAGGTCATTTCTTTAAGGTCAAAATCTGCATGCAAATCTGACCCTAGTTTGCTAGTCCGTAGGGTATTATTTCTCAACAATAGAATTGGCGAATCTATTGCACAGTGGACTGACCCCATATATCGCGGCGACCACACCTCCCTTCACACCTAGTGCGACAGGCCCTCCGTTCTTATACGGTATGCCTAGTTCGGGCACAAGTCCTGCATTCACTCACTCCACTTTACAGACTTTGGGTCTGGGGACAGGGAGCTCTAACGCTCCTCTGCAAGGTCAACTTGGGGGCATTCTTGTGCCTTTCAACACTTTTCCTTACGCTGGAGGTCATATCTCTCCTTCGTCCCCTTCGCTTGGTGGTCTGCATCAGCAGTCCGCCGGGCAACCCGCACACACAAGTTCATTTGGAGTCGGGAGTCAAGGAACACCTGTGCAAAATCTGTCGGTAGGTTCGTCATCGTTTGTCTGGAACGGGACGTTTGGTAACAACACGATCGCATCCACTGCTTTCCCATATGGGGGCACTCCCATTTTTGGACAGTCTACTCCGGTGCAGGGTACTATTCCCGCGCCGGGGGCACATATACCAGGACCTTGGAACTCAGGACAAGGATCCGTTCCTTCCTCTGGAATGTCGTTCTGGGGTAATTCTTTCCACAATCAATGGAACCCTGGACAGACTTCTATGCCTCTCTCATCAGGACTGGCATGGGGTAATCCTTCCCAAAGTCCGTCAAACACGATGAATGCCCAACATCCTATGTCCTTCATGGGGAATCAGCCAATGATGTCTCCACAGATGCAAAATCCTTACACTGGTCAGGGCCATGGTTTCTACTAGAATCCGGGCCAGCAACCAAACTTTTCCTGGCAACCTGGTGCCAGTCAAACTCCAGGACCCTTTTTCCCAGGCTATCAGCAGCAACCCAAACTACCATTCCTAGCGACATTACACTTTCCAGATTTGACAAGGTTGTTAAATGATCCTATCTGTCACGATCCGCGTTGGCCTCCTATGCCAACAAAGTTTCCTTCAGACATTCTGAAGTTCGAAGCCAATCCTAATGAAGATCCAGGTGATCACATGACTACTTTCCATCTTTGGTGTTCATCTAACTCATTGAAAGATGACTCCGTCCAGTTGTGATTGTTTCAATGCACTCTTATCAGGAGTGTCGTGAAATGGTACATAGAGCTTGATCACTCACGATACTCTTCTTTTGGTGAACTAGTGATGGCCTTCCTTAACCATTTCTAGTTACTTGTGAGATACGACGTTGGCACAGAGTTGCTAGCCAATTTCAAACAGACAACAACAGACCATATCTCTGATCATATCCGAGAGTGGAGACGCCAAAAGAGTCTAATCAAAGTACCAGTCCCACCAGCATTCCTGCTAGAGTGGTTCCTTAAGTCTTTGGTCCCACAATTATCCAAAGACGTCGTGACTTCAGGAGTTTTCTCCGACGAATATGCCATCATGAGGGCTCAACAGTTTGAGCTTATCTATTCTCAGTCTGGTCTATTATACAACATCCTGTCGGATGCTCCACGATCAATACTGGATAAAACTAGACAGAGAGCTGGGCCACATGCCGATGGTATTGTTGGTTCAGCACAAACTAAGCGCGCTGATCAATTGAAAAAGCAATTGCAACAGTTATCTATACAACACTCAGCGGCTAGCCAAACTACTGCTTTGGCTGCTCCTCCTACCCAAACGTCGGAAGTACACTCCGTGCAGATGACTAACCCAAATCCCCCCCAGCAGCCTGAAGGGAAGAAAAAATAGCGAAAGAAGGGTAAGGGGGAGAAAAAACCCACTGATAATGCTGGTGAGGGCACCACGGAAAAGCGGAAGGCGAGGTATCTGTGAAACTTGTGTGTGGAAGACCACCTGACCCATCTATGTCCTCGACTCGCAGAGGCCCAGAATTTTGTCACACAGCAACAGCAAGTCGTGTTGACTAATCCCTTTCAGCATGGGAAAAATTTAACTCAAGCCTCTACAAGTGCCGAAGGGGGTAGCCAGGAAACCTGCCCTCCTCCAAACAATTCCTCATCTGCGAACGTATATATGGTTAGGGGTGATGCTTTAATAACAACTAGAGCGCACAACTATAGTAAACCAAGCACCTCTGAGAAGGGTAAAGAAGACGAGATCCCATATATTCCTCTACAGACCGAGAAGACGTTGGGTGAAACAATGACATGCATTCCAAAGGGTGCATTTAAGAAAGCTTCTCACAACCCAAATGCAAGGGCCTCCCAGAACTACTCTGTGGTGGAAGATTTATCACAAACCCCTTGTGCGATGTCTACTTTGGAAGTCCTCCAAAGATGCCCTGCTCAGAGGAAAGCCTTGTTGACTGCTTTAGGCTCTACTGAGACTTGTAACCCGAGTACCATCATGTTAGATACGACCGAATTAAAACCTCGTTTTCCTTACCATGTCGCGTTTCAGATAGTAGTGGCTCATCCCACGAAAACTTTTACACGGAATATCTTTCGCACGGTGGTAGACAAGGGCGCTTCGACTTGCATTATGTCGTTAGCATGTTGGAAGGCCATTGGTCAGCCTGCTTTGTCTCCATCACCTACTATCCTCACTGCATTCAATGGTCGTTCTTTCCAACCATATGGCATCATCCCTTCTTTTCCTGTGCAGTTAGGAGGGAAGACCGTGTGCGTTGAAGTAGAGTTAGTCGATGCTCCCCTCGACTATAATCTCTTGTTAGGTCGGAGTTGGACTTATGCTATGCAAGATGTGGTTGCTACATTTTTCCGAGTCTTGTTGTTTCCACACGAGGGTCGGATAGTGACCATCGATCAATTGTCCTTCTCTAGACCTGAACCAGCTTTGGGGGCATCCATGATTCCCATGATCGATAATCCTCAAGATGGTGTCGTTAATGTAGGAGATAGTTTGTGCCCATCCTTGATGGGTACCTTTAATTACCCACCTCCTCATGACGATGTCAAGTTTATATCTAATCACCACAAGGCTGAGATTTTTCACGTTTCATCGTTCCGCACGACTTACTTTGAGGATCCGTGGATTCTTCCTTCCCCATCAGCCACGATGGATGAGACAGGGCACTCCGGCATGTCCATGCCCTTGTCGACTGTTGAAGGAGCGTACTCTTTAGTCCAGGAAGATTTAGTTAACCCTGATCCGACTCCCTCACAAGAGTTGGATCCACTTCCAGAGCTTATTTGGGCTCAGGGTTCTCTTGCTACCACCGATTCATTAGACTTAGTCTTGCCTTATGATGAAGCAGTAATCGAAGCAATGACTAGTCCGGACAAACCTTGGGACAATCTTCATCACAGATCTTATTTCCTCCCAGATTTACACCGAATCGAGGCAGGAGAATTCACTATCACCATGACGGGAGATCAACCATGTCCTATTAACCTCTTAGCTACACAGGAAATTTATGCTGAGGGCAATATGGCGACTATTGCTGAACCGATATCTATCAATATCTCCAAGACCCCTGGCGTCATAGACAATGTTTTCGTTGGAGCATACAGCTCCCCCGAGGAGATGCCAGGCATTGATCCACAAAGAGTCTATCATGAGCTAACTTTGTTGTTTTTCAAGATCGCTTTGAGATCCGAAAGCAACATCCGGCGAGACTGCATTTATGCTTTTTGATCTCGTCCGTATTAACTGAAAAAAGTAACCATTATGGAGTCTTCTTTAAGCCCTTTTCAGACTCCTTAAAGATGAAAAGATTGCCGAGTGACCTTGTTTCTTGACACTCGTTAAACTGGTCCAGAAGAACGTTCCTTAAACGTGTCTCCTTTTAAGCCCTTTTCAGACCCTCTAAAAATAAAAATATTGCCGAGCGATCTTGTGACCTTTCATGCTCGTTAAACTGAAATTTGAAGTCACATCTGTCCATCGGTAGTTTACCCCTTTTTCGGTCCGGACGGTCAACTCTACAAACAAAGGAATACTCTATTGAATTCCCATTCTTTAGAAGAGTATCCTCAGGTATAATTTTATTCCTTTTTCGGGCCTGAGGGACTAAATTTATGAAAAAGAAACCCCCACGGAGTCCATAGTTAAGCTCTTTTCAGACTCCCTAAAATTGAAAAGATCGCCGAGTGACCTTATTCTTTCACACTCGTTAAATTGGTCCAGAAGAATATTCCTGACAGAGTCCATATTTAAGCCTTGTGATCTTGTCCTTGCCACACTCATTAAAATGGTTTTGAATTGACGTCTAATCGGTGCTAGTTTATCCCTTTTTCTAACCGACTAGACTATTGTCGAAAAATGTACCCCAATGGAGTCTCCTTTTATACTTTTTCAGACTCTCTAAATATGAAAAACCACTGAGCTTACCTTCTATGGGCTTGTTAAACCTACATCGAAGGACGTTACCATTGTGTGTTCTATCAACC
This sequence comes from Picea sitchensis, assembly GCA_010110895.2. Taxonomy (NCBI): domain Eukaryota; kingdom Viridiplantae; phylum Streptophyta; class Pinopsida; order Pinales; family Pinaceae; genus Picea; species Picea sitchensis. The sequence goes on from SNQJ01S0004473.1 coordinate 217,349, forward strand.
GCATTTTCATACCTTACCCATCAGTCTTGTAATAGTTTGCTTCTGCGTCTTAACACCTTTGGCCACTGGAGGATTTTTCCCGAGTATCATTTCCCTAGAACATCAGTCCGGCCCTTGTGCTTTGAGCTTGTATGTTTTATGTACTCGTTCCTCCATTGTAATGTAATATTCCTTTATTATTTTTCAAACATTATCAAAAAGAACCAAAAAAAAATCAAATATACCCCAAAAAGAGGATGGGAAAAGTATTTTCTTTATTGGCAGCATAATGAGTCGCCCTTGGATAAAGCACATCTGTATGTTTGATTCATCAGACTATGGGATGTAGTACGACCTTAGGAAGCTTTGCTCGCTATAGAGAGTGGTTTCCTCCACCGTTTGGTTACTCTTCCAAACATATGAAGAGTTTACGTTGCCTCCTGCTTCGTCGACTTATGATTAACATATATGCTGCCTGAGTCTTATCACTTGTCGTGCTATTATCCAAGGGAAGTTTGTCACTAAGCCTGAGTCGGCCCCTCTGCAATATGTCTCTTGTCCGCATACCCGGCCATCCTAAATGTCCAATCGAGTCTTTGTTCGAAATCACTGAAGCCTTCAGTCTGATCATCAATATTATCAAGTCCATAACCGACGAGTTGTCGAAGACCTCTGGGTAGTGCAGTCGTACACTCATATTACACTCCTACCCAAGTTTAGAAGATTTTGAAGTTGTTGTTCGAGCTCTGAAGTACAGCCATCAGGTCGAAACGGCTTCTGGGAGATGGATACTTTATATGTATATCTTTCTGATTTCGAGATGTAGCTCCGCTGTGTATTATTCACGGCTACTCTTTATATCTATTTGACAAGGATCTACAATGTATTTGATTGGTAGCCATTGTTCTATTTTATCCCGAGCATGGGTATGCCTGCCTTGGTGAGACATTTTTTATTTTACAGATGACACCTCCTGATTCCTGATTCTTGGGCTCACTCATTCAGCATATCAGTACAGATTGGTAAAAGATTGGTAATGTATTTCAGCCATTAGATGCTCTTCTGACCTCACACATTAGGGGACATCTGTTATAACCCTAAATTCCACCACACATGCTTACCTGGCATCAGGCCAACTCATATCCCTTCATTGCCAAAAGACTGCTGAACAACCTCTTCAAAAATCCTCCTAGGTAAAGGTACACGCGCCCTAACCCACTACTGCACGCGGGTGAACACTGGCAGGCCTACTACAGCCTGTGTTTACCTAACAAAGCACAAAAACATGAAAGTTGCCGACGGGACAAAAGGATATGGGTCAGTTAACTGAAACTCCCGGCCATGCATGGCCGAGAGTTAGTCCAAAACCCTAGCTCCTTCTAGCCTATAAAAGAAGGGCTAGGGGTACTATTTGGAGGAGGAAAATTATAGCGAAGAAACTCTTCCCAATTGCCGTATCCATTTGTCCCAACCATTTAGCCTTTCCTCAAGCTTAAGGATAATTAAAGAAAAGGAGTTGGAGGACAAAGAAGAGGAGGAGCCCAGGATCAGGATCAAGGAGCGGTGGCCGGTCTCGACTTTGATTGTAAGTTGATTCATTTTGAAAGTAATAAAAGAATACTTTTCCCATCCCAATGCATGAGTTATTTATGATTTGTGCCATTTATGCTTAATTTCTAACCCTCAAGTAGAAAAATAGCATGCATGCGTAGTGTTTTGTCTTGATTGCAGGTTAACTTTGGAAGGAGCAGTGCAAGTAAGCGGGCAAAGCGCAGTAGAGGATCTACACCAAACATCAGTCAAAAGGTTAGTAGTTCCTTTCCATGCATGTGTCTTGAAAGAGAGGTTTAATTTTTGGGGTGGTAGGTTAAAAGGTCATTTCTTTAAGGTCAAAATCTGCATGCAAATCTGACCCTAGTTTGCTAGTCCGTAGGGTATTATTTCCCGACAACAACTATGAAACTAATGATTTGGAGTTGGAATCCATAGTGCATGCCTTGAATATGTGGAGGCACTACCTCATGGGAAAGAGAATTGAGTTGAGGACAAACCACTATAGTATGAAATACTTGTTTGGAAAACCAACTTTAAATTCCAAGAAAAGAAGATGGTTAGATTTCATCATTGAATATGAATTTGATATAAAGAATATCATAGGTAAAGAGAAAAAAGTGGTTGATCCACTCAATAGGAGGGTGCATGAGATGCATGCTACAACTCTTATCATGTGTGAATCAGATTTGGAAGATAAAATTTTAGAAGCTGGAAAATCTGATCATATTTATATGGAATTAAAAGAAAAAATTCAACAAGGTAATTCACAATAGAAATTTGAAGACTATAAGCTGGAAGGTGATGAAATTATCAGATACAGAGGAAAAATTTATGTGCCAATTTCTCAGGAATTGAAGAATTTGATATTGGGATAAATGCATAATGTACCTTGTGTTGGACACCCAGGTTACCAGGAAACTATTGTAGCTATCAAGAGTCAATATTGTTGGCATATAATGAAGAAATAAATTGTTGATTTCATTTCCAAGTGTTTGGCATGCCAAAAGTTCAAGGCTGAGCATAGACATCCAGCTGGATTGCTACAGCCATTGCCCATTCATGAATGGAATTGGGAAGTGGTAACAATGGATTTTATCACTAAGCTACCCAAAACTAACAAGCAACATGATTCTTTCATGGTGGTGGTGGACAAGCTTCACAAAGCTTCCCATTTTACTCACAAGGTAGCTAACATAGCTGATATTTACTTGAAAGAGATAGCTCGATTACATGGAATGCCCAAGACAATTGTGTCCGACAGAGATACAAAATTTACTTCAAATTTTTGGAAGGGATTTGGAACAAATATGCATTTTAGTACAACTTTTCATCTAGAGTCAGATGGATAGACAAAAAGGTTGAATGAAGTAGTTGAATACATGTTAAGGATGTATGTCATGGATAAACCATCCAAATGGGAGGACTATCTACGATTGGTAGTTTTTTCCTACAATAATGGGTATCAAACATCCATAAATATGATCCCATTTGAAGCACTCTATGGCAGGAAATGTAATACACTAGTTAGTTGGGATAACCCAACAGGCCGCGTAGTAGTTGGACTAGAACTACTCAAGGAAATGGAAGAGCAGATGGTGAAAATTAAGCAGAATTTAAAAACTGTGCAGGATGAACAAAAACATTATGTTGATAAAGTCAGAACTCACAGGGAATTTAAAGTGGGTGATCATGTGTTCCTGAAAGTAAAGGCCAACAAAAGTTCGTTGAGATTGGGAAATTTCTCAAAATTGGCAGTGCAATTTTGTGAGTCATTTGAAATCCTAGAAAGGATTGGGCCTGTAGCATATATTCTTTCCTTGCCTACATCAATTCATATTAATAATGTATTCCATGTATCACTACTTAAAAAGTATCTACCTGATACTAATCATGTCATTGATTGGAATGTGACTCAGGTGGAGTAAGAAGGCGGTTTTCAAGTGCATCTAAAGCGCACATTGGATCAGAAGATCAAGCATCTCTGAAATCAATCCATAGAGCTAGTAAAGGTCCAATGGAGATTGTACATCCCTGAGGATGCAACTTGGGAGCATGAGGATGCTATGCAGGAAGAATACCGACATCTTTTCGATAAATTTTGAATTTTGATTGTACATGTGTATATACTACACTAAGGACAGAGCATAAATAAGGGGGAGGGGATTGTAATACCACTAGACTGATCCCCAAGTGTAAATGCCCATATAATTGTACTTTACTTATAAGATGATGAGATGAAGTAGAAATTTGTTTGGTTTGGTTATGCACACATTAAGTGAGTGTGTGAGAAGCTCACACCAAAGGAGTGTGCGCAGTTGTAAAATGATACAACATGCAGTTTAATTTTTTGGCACGCACTTGTGTAAGTACACATGTATGGTGCACTGAAGGTAAAACAACTTAAGGAATATAATGCACAAGTGTTAGTTCTAAAGGATGGCACACTGAAGGACAAGGCATGCAACCTTGGATTCAATGCGCACTGGCGTAGTACACAGGTTTTTAAGGACAGAGAATAATTTTGTATATATGTCATGATGTAATGCGCACCTGTGTAAGGGCGTAAGCATGACACACTGAAAGAAGAGTGCACGCTAATCAAAAGTTCCACATGCACTAGTTTTAGTGTGCAAACTTTGTATTTTGAGGCTGGTGATCCTAGATGAAAAAGATCAGTACTTTGGTACTGAGAGGTAAATATAATCTCATGCAATTTAATGAAAATACATCCCTGTGACAGACCAACCACGTAAAAGAGAATGGGGGTCTTAAAATCCACTAGTTGAGGTCAAGGGGGATGGGTTAAAGGGGATTAAAGCCAAAAAGGAATATTTTATTAATATTTATTAAAAAGTGTGAATGATACAATATTATATCCTAAGTCCCGGGGAGGGGACAAGTGGCTAAAAGATGTTCTCAACATGAAAAGTGTCAAGTTGGGAATATGTTGTGGATAGAAGGTAGTTCTCAACCCGACATGTGTAAATTTGGGAACATGCAGTCAAATGGTTGGGACTTAGTCCATTTGGGCACCCAATCATTCGGGGGAGGGGATTCAACCACCATAGGGGGAAGGGAGTTGATTGTTATTCCATCAAGCAGATTGCTTTGTCATTCTCGATTGTTCTGTGAGTGATCCCATTGATGTTTTTATGAATCGATTGTTACTATAATTAGTATGTTGAGTAATTTCATGGATACATGTGTATGAATTATATTGAAGGGTTAAATTGAAGAAGAGGGTTATCAAGCCTGTGGAACATTGGATTGAAGAGACGGGTTGTGAGGCCCGTGGAAGATTACATTCTCTCAAAGTGAGAGAATTGTTGGGAATTTATTTCTCGAGGTGTCAAACTACAACGACATGGCTATGAGACTTCTTGTCTGACATGTTGTTGAATCCTTAGAAGGGAAGTGGGGAAACTGAAGGATTTTTGAGAAGAGAAGGGGAACACTTCCTGGGGTGGGATGGACATGTGGGGAATGAGAGAATATAGGTTGTCAGTGCGAATTGACATTTGTGATAGACTTTGCTACAATTGAATCACCCATGTATGAGCTACTTGTGAATGAGTTCCTATAGAGTGAGATAATTTATCCTGGTTGGGAACCCTTTCCCAAGTGGAGTTTAGCCCTAGCTCGAGGGTGACCCATTGTTGAGATTTATGAACAGTGAAGTCTAAGGCTAGGAGGAACGTGGAAGGTCTTCCCGTAACTGGCACCTTTTATTTCATAAGATAAGTGTCAGTTGTGTATTAAATCATGTTAACAATTATATTTATGCAATTGTTGTCATGGGTTTATGTTATCTATGTTGTGTCTATAATTATTTCATGAATTATGTATAAATTTGTTAATAAAATGTATGTAATCATGCATTGAAGAGTTTCTACATGTTTTTAATTAATGACAGGGTTGTGTTGGAGAAATTTAAGTGGAAATGTTGGTAAATTGGTGTCAGAGCTGATGAAAAATGAAGTTTTGGTGTGATATTCCAGCCTGGGTGGTCGGGTATGTTACAATATGGTATCAGAGTAAGTAAGTTTTAAGTGGCACTGCCCAGCAAGTGGTTGGGGGTGTTACAACATAAATCTTATCCCTTGATTTGAAAATCTTCCTTTTTCATCCCACGTGTATTGTGGGAGGGCACTAATTACATGTTTATAAAGAAAATAACATTTCATGTTATTTGGGTGTGAAACAGAGAGAGTCATAGAACTTTGCATAGTTTGTGCATAGTATAGATTTTGGTTATCACCTAATTTCCCAATCATCATGCCAAGTCACTGCCCATGAGTAATATGTGTCCAACTCATACCATCCAAGTGTCACTCGGAGGAAATTCCACTTCACTACCATGTGTCCACATCTAATAAATCAATTTCACTATCACGTGTCCTAATATACCAAACGAGAGGGGTGGGGAATAAATCTTAGGAAAATATATGATATATGAAAATAATTTCATGAAATAATATATCGGGAAAATAAACTAAAATATGTGCAGAGAAATAGGAAAATAATGCATGTGTATGGATACGCATATAATAAAACTTGAAAAGGGTAAGAAATGGAAAATAAACTAAGTGTTGGAGAGTGGTAAAATGAATTATTAAAATGAGTTGTGTGGGGTGTGGGGAAAAGGGTTTGTGTGGGGATATCTACACATCATACATCATAAGGAATTTCCACACAACTTAACTCATAAAATGACTAAGTATAGAGTGATACAATAGAGAGGAAGAAAGGAAAAAATCGACTAAGTATGGAGTATTGAGGGAAATGAAAAATGACTTATGGAGAGTAAGGGGGATCAAGGAAAATGGATAAGTATGGGGTATGTAGAGTAAGGAAAATGACTAATTATGGGACAATAGTATAGAGAGGAGTGAGGTCATTTAACATAAGTGAAAATGACTAAGTGTTGGGGGTATTGCAAAATGTAAGAGCAAATTAGCATATATTGGGCGTATGACCTATGTTTTAGATTTCATAAAATGTTTGACGAAGCTAAGACATAGGGATATTAAGTGAGAATATGGACACAAACAATTTCCCTATTTCAGTATTTTTTTTTTCTTCTCTTTTTGTCAAAAATAGAAACCATCCTCATTGTCCTTTCGTGAAGAAGAACTGCAATACTAAAATTGATTCTGGATTCTTAAAACTTGTTGTGTTTTCATAATCAATAGGTGAAGTGTATTTGTCACTCTCCAAATTTGAAAATTTTAGTTTCCATTTGGAAGAGGCATAGGTTAAAATATGCACCACAATCACCTAGTTGATGGGTGTCAAGAAAACACATCAACATTTGGTTCCAACTGTGGAACAGTGACCCCCTGTGGGTTTGTTGGCCCTTGACCAAGTTTTGAGAAACCTTGGTCATGATTGACCTATTTTGGGACCTCAACAGGCTATCGAAGGAGGAGCGCAAGTTGAGCGGAGATCACGGGATCTCGGCCCCTTGTTTAGGGATTTTTGGGTTTTGGGCTATGTAACGAATATGGGGATGTCAGCCCATGGGTTTACCCATGTTTAGGACCCTTTTGTAAGGTATAAATAGATATCTAGGCGATGTAATAAAGTGTGCCATGCTAGGTGCAAAATGTAAGTGATGACTATAAATGCTTTGTGCATACTGTGTGAGACTTGCAGAGCTAAGTGCAAGTGATTGTAAGAGACTGTGGAAAGGATTTGTGCTATAACTCAGGGAAGGAGGATCTAGATAAGTACACACAGATCTCCTATCCTATGTTGAGTAAGATCTCATGGCTCTATGCATGTAGAAGATTGATAGAAGGCAATAAAAGAGAAGAGTTGGTGGACATAGCCCCAGGCTAGGGGTGAACCACGTATGCCCTGTGTTTCTATGCTTTGTGCGATGTATTGATGTGTTTACTTGCTTAGTGCTTTGGCATAGATGAATGATAGATAGATATATTGATTCTTTGTTCTTAATAATATGAATGAATGCTAGATCTAATATATGTGAATGTGCTTAGTAATTGAATATACTAGATCTAGGTGAATACTGTGATGATCTCTTGTTAGGATTTATCTGAGCTGTGAATTAAGGTTGAATACTAATGATCTATAACTGCTAAGTGCTCTATTAAATTGTTACAATCACACATATGTGTCCCATATAAGGTTGTAGACATTGGAGTCCTGCAACCACCCCTACCTCTACCTCGGGTGAGACTTCCTCTGCTTCGCAGGTGTTGCCGAAAGGGCTGGTAGTTAGGGTTTTGTTGGTGCGTTGTTGAAGCATTGAAACTTGGGTCTACCCCTGTGACAACAAGGTTGTTGAGGACCCGGACCATGAACAACTTCCTTTGTACATTGGGATATGGATTCATCCCCAAACCTTTTTGTCAATCCATCAAATGCTTATTAGGAAACATTTACTAAAAGAACAAAATTATATACATGAGAAAAAAAATCTACCTATTCTAACATACTTGGAGAAGAAAGTATAATTTAAAGTGTAAGTAGACTTCCAATGTAGACATGCACATAACCAACTCATATGATTACTCCAAGCCATGATTGAGAGTATTGTTTCATTGGCCATGGTCCAAATGCATTCTCTCGTCATACAATGACGATGCTGCCATGGTGAGGATACAAAAATAAATTGTTGTTGAACACATGTGGAGAACTTTAGGGTTGTATTTTGTTGTTCACCAACAATCTCATTGTATTCAAAAATAAAATATACCACCCATGGAACCTCTTGTTGAAATTACCCCTTTTATTTTGATGTTGGTAACACTTCTTCTTCATTAAACTCTACTTTGAACAAGCAATTAACATATTGAAAGTTCAATGTAAATTGTTAACTTATATCATCACTTTTATTGATCCCATGCTCACATTCCTCTTTTGGATTTGTATAAACCAGTTGTGGCCATTAAGAACCTATTGTAACATTTTCACCATGACCACATTGAATGAAATATTCATGTACATCTAATGCAGGTTCTTCAAATATGTTATTAAACACATTGTCATCATTAATCTTATATTGAGCATGTGGTGAATGGTATTCTTCTTGAATTGATACATTAGGTTTCTCACTTTTACCTTCAGGAATGTAATCTGATGTAGATAAATTTTCACATCTTTCATCAATTTTTTATTCTACATCCTTTTCTCCATTGTTTTGAGACAATATTTGAAAGTTTAAGAGATCATTACTACTTTCATGAATATTTTCTTCAATGCCTTGAACTTGCTTCATTAACTATTTCTAGCTAAACTTCGTTCTTTCTTCAATAAAAATATCAAATTCACTGGCATAGCATTTTCATAGTAGCTAAAAATAATGACATCGTTTGGAAAAAATTCTTAAGGAATCTCATAAAAGAATTTTGTAAATATGGAAGTGAAATTTTTAATTGTTTCTTCCTCATTCATATGGATTTCAACTAACTTAAAAAATAAAGAATATGGATCTTTCCTTGGGAAATATTTCTCAACAAATAAATTTTCTAATACGTCCCAACTAGTGATGGTTCCAGGCAACAATGAATCAAACCATTGACTAGCATTTCCTTTTAGAGTTAAGATAAAAAATAAAAAAATAACATCATCTTCATCCACATTATAAATATCACAAACACTATCAAATTTAACCAAATGATTCTTCACATCCTCTGAATCATTTCTGAAGAACATGAGAAACTTCTCCATATAAATATTTGGCAAGGGATGAATCTCTCCTTCATCCAGGAGGATCTAAGGAATGCTCATAGAGGTCCAAGAGGATATGAAACGCTCATAGAAGTCATAGGGGATCAAGAAAAGTATAGTATTTGACTATTTCAAAAGTTCATGAAAATGATATCATTGTGTATATCTCGTTGTTATCTTTCCAACGGTGAAAATGACGCGTCAAACAAAGCTTGTATGGAAAATTTCTTATTGGTAAAAGTTTGAGTCAAACCTGGAAAAAGTCAAAGGTCAAAGTACTTGGGAAAATAAAGAGGTGACACATGTCACTTAATTGGTATATGACTAGGAAAGGTACATCTAGGTTGTCCAACCATAGGTTGAAAAGTTGGTATCCGAACTCATTTGGTATTTTCAGATCATGTGGTATCAGAGATGGTTTTGACATTTATTTGCAAGTGAATGATTATGAGGTTTAAACTCATGATTATTGAAGGATCATTTGAAGAGTGCATTCATGATATTGGTTCAAGGCATGCATTTCGAAAGAAATAAATGACTTCAACAAAAGACACGGTTTCTTCTAATCCAAATCCTTTCGGTACTGAAGAGGCATTCTTTTCTCCATTCATGGCAATGAAGGCCATGGTGGAAGAAATGTATGAGGATTGAAAGAAGGCTAAGAGAACTGGTTGTAAAGGAAAAAGGAATCCACATAACTTTGAGAAGATGTTGAAGGGTAAAGAGAGGAAGAAGAATACATGTTCTCATTGCGAGAAGAAAGGGCATGATGAGAATGATTGTTGGAAGCTGCATCTAGAATTGAAGCCAAAGTGGGCCCATCCTAGAAAGGATAAAAAGAATACCACAACCATAGTTCAGGATCTTGGATCAGATTCTAAGGATGAAACTAAGATTACAGCTATGGGTATCAAAGGTCAATCTTCTATTGCAAGTTTCAGTTCACGTACTTCTTCTACAAAGTCTAAAGTAATACCCAATGGAAGGCAAAGAAAAGAATTGTTTAATTTATGAGTTATGTAAAAGCACACTAATATTGATATACTTGTTGATTGTGGATCACAAGTGAATCTCATTTCAGAACAAGTTGTTCAGAAGTTGGGATTGGAAGCTAGGCCTCATCTAAGACTATATCCTTTGGGTTGGATTTTTTATAATACTCGGGTGCAAGTAACTAATTACTACAAGTTACGGTTCACAATTACATCCCATTTCATTGATGAGGTAGAGTTAGACGTTGTTCCACTCGAAATTTGCGAGATGGTTTTGGGAATTCCATACTTGTATGATAGGAAGGCCATTTTCTACAGGGGATAGAACAAGTATCATCTTTTTAGGGATGGGAATGAGTTCATTGTGAGAGCTTATCGAATGACGACAAATTTGACAGTTTTCACTATATGGAACATGCCATCTAATGCTAGTATCCAAGATCCAGATATATTGCCAGCGGTTGAAAGAAGAACATGTCCTTTGGTTGATGGCGTTCCCATTAAGAAGGGAAGATATTTTGATGGTGCATTCTCTTTCTCATTTGAATATTCAGTTTTATTGATCATTTTATTACTAATAAGTGGAATATGGTTGCCTACTACAAAAATGAATGGAGGATTTTATGAATTTAATGGAATTGTTAAGTTGGTCAATAGTGTTGTTTCAGTCTTAATTATGGTTGTGATGAGTCAGGTACTCGTTATCCAAGAAAAAAGGATGAATGATACTGGACAAGTGAGGCAAAATCATTCTCACTTCATTTCTAAATAATCCATAATTTTGGAGGTCAAAAATTCATCTAGTGGGGAGGTGTGATCCAGGAGGATCTAAGGAACACTCATAGAGGTCCAAGAGGATTTTAAATGCTCACAGAGGTCCCAGGGGATCCAAAAAAGCTCAAAATTTGGCCATCTCAAAATTTCATGAAAATGGCATCATTGTGTACAGCTCATCATTATCTTCCCAACGACGCAAATGATGTTTCAAACAAAGCTCGTATGAAAATGTTGTGGTTGGTCAAAGTTCCAATCAAACTTGGCAAAAAGTCAAAGGTCAAAGTACTTGGGAAAATAAAGAGGCGACACATGTCACCACTGTAAGGGTGACACGTGGCATCTAATTGGTAGCTGAATGGGAAAGGTGCCTCCAGGTGGTCCAACCACAGGTTGACAAGTTGGTATCAGAACTTGTTTGGTATTTTTAGATCACTCCTTGCAAATTCAGGGGACTTCTATGCAATTGTTTCTTTCTTTGGGGACCTTCTCCCTTTATTGTAAATTGAACAATTTTTGTTGGGCTTGGTGGGGAAGGAAAAGTATTATCAAAAAATGAAAGAAAATCTTTAATGGAGTCACCATATATATCTTATTGTAATTATAGAATCTTTTTGGTGGAGTCGCCAGTTCATCTTTCTTCATAATCCAAAATTTTAATAATGGAGTTTCCCGGGAGCTCTTCTTCCCAAATCTTGGATGGTTTTTTGGTTTTAAATAAGTTGGCATAAATGACTTGTGTTCGTAACTCCAATAAAATATATCCAATTCCACATGTGTTTATTTAACGAGGTCTTCAAGAACCCAGTTCATCTTAAATCATTCGTGTAAAAATCTGCCAGATATTTTTCCAAGTCTTGTTCAACCAGATAACTTCTAGTTTATTAATAATCTCTAATCCTAAAAATGATCAAATTTATTGAAAATAAAATGTTCCTCAGTATGGTCGGAAAAAATGTTGATCTGTAAGACTATCAAGTCTTGAAAACAACCTCATGAGGATAAATCCTCCTGTGTTTTTAAAGAGGCAATACTCCTCTATATGAGTAATATACATAATTAAAATAAAACCTGAAAAAGGACCAAGTTTATTTCATAAAAAAAATACTCGCAATGAAATAAAGGCTTAATAAGGACCAGTCTTATTCACATGAATATTTACAATATCATACAAAATGTAACATATTGCACAACATAGTCCATGTAAAAATAAAATAGGAATCCTCACAAGAATCATTTCCATCAAAGAATTAAGCAAAAAATATTGTTTGGAAGAATGAAAGTAAATGGCCACATATGCAGAGAACTTAAGATGATATTTCATTGAAAATATGAAATACTGATGGACACACACTTGAAAGTTCAACTTAAAACTTAATGAATAAAAAATAAATAGTCATGTATGCCAAATAGTTTTCTGGGATTGGGGCTCATGTGGACCATTAAATAGAAGAAATCCTTGAAAGAAAGAAAGGGAAACAATTAGAAACTAGTTTTAGGTTTTCACAAATCATGAAACATAAGAGTAAGGAACTACTAACTAAGTGAAAGAAAATAAAGGAAATCCAAATGTAACAAATGCTTGACTTACTAAGAAGGAAATTTTCCCTCTCTTTGATGCTCTTTTGTTGAGCATTCATGTACATATAACTGGAACTTGATTATTTTTGGTTCAATTGCTTCTTGGAACTGATTTAGGGTTAGGGTTTTATTTTACCCTTTGAAAATTTGATCTTAGGTATCCATTCCTCCAACTAGGAACCACAACTTTATGTTAATAAGCCATTTTCCAAAAATGATATGTCACCATGATAAAAATAGTCCAAAATTTAATTTAATTTTTTGGGCTTGATAGCTTTCATTCCATCCATGGAAACCACTTCCAAGTTGATCTTCATGTCTCTATCTTTCCAATGATCTCTTATTTTCTCAATTTGGACACTGGGATCGAAATTTATGACCTCGAGAAGATAGAGTCTCAACATTCATTGATCAATCATCCATGCGAATCTTGGCCCTTGATTTGAAAATCCACCTTTTTTTTATCCCGCATGCATTGTGGGAGGGAAATAATTACAATTTTATAAATAAAATTACCTTTCATATTGTTTGTGTGTGAAGTAGAGAGAGCCATGGAACCTTTCATAGTTTGCACATAGTATAGCTTTTGGTTGTCACTGCATCACCCAGTCATCATTCCATGTCACTTACCAGTAATCTATGTCCAACTCATACCATCCAAGTGTCACGCGGGAGTAGGTCCACTTCACTACCACATGTTCACATATGACACATCCACATGTCCCAATAGGCCAAGGATGGTGAAGGGGAATAAAACTTAGGAAATTATATGAGATAGAAAAATAATTTCATGAAATAATATATTGGGAAAATAAACTAAAATATGTGCGGAGAAATAGGAAAATGCATGTGTGCAGATAAATAGGAGAGTGTAATAGTCAGTAAATCTTAGTAAAAATATTTTTGGAGAATAATCAAGTGTTAATATACTTGTGCATAGGTCGGAGTATGCATAGATAAATGTGCATTGAGGAAGGTATGTGGGAGGGAATCTTCGCACAAGAGGGTATCTCTGCACAATAAAACCTAGTAAAACTTGAAAAACAAACTAGTCTTGAAATAGCTTGCAAAATAATATTTCATTTGCAGAGATTTGATTGTGTGAGGATCAATGTGTGCAACTAAGTGTTGAAATAGCTTGTGGAGTGATATTTCATGTCTGTAGAAATAGGACAATGTGGAAGTGGAGGAAGATCCGCACATCGTAAAACTTGAAAAAATAAAAAACGAAAAATAAAATAAGTGTTTGAGAGTAGTAAGATGAGTTGTGTGGGGTGTGGGAAAAAAGATTTCTGTGGGGATGTCTACACATCACACATCATACAAAATATCCACACAACTTAACTCATAAAATGACTAAGTATAGAGTGATGCAAGAGAGAGGAAGAAAGAAAAAAAATGACTAAGTATGGAGTATTGTGGGAAATGGAAAATGACTTAAGTATGGAGAGTAAGGGGTAGCAAGGAAAATGTCTAAGTATGGGGTATGGAGAGTAATTAAAATGACTAAGTATGGGATAGTAATTAAAATGAATAAGTATGGGATAGTAGTAGTATAGAGAGAACTGAGGTCATTTAGCATAAGTGAGAATGAGTAAGTGTTGGGGGTATTACAGAATGTGGGATAAAATTGACATATCTTGGGCATGTGACCTTTGTTTTAGATTCTATAAAATGATGGACAAAGACGATACATATGTCTATTCAGTGAGAATAATGACACGAGAAATTTGCTTTTTTCAATATATTTTTCTATTCTTCTATTTTTGTCGAAAAGAGAAACTATCCCCATTGGAATTTTGTGAAGAAGAACTACAATATTGAAACTAATTATGAATTCTCAAATCTTATTGTTCCTTCGTAATCAATAGGTGAAGGGTATTTGACACTCTCCAAATTTGGAAATTTTTGTTCCCATTTCAAAGAGGAACAATTTCCAATATGCACCCCAATCACCTAGTTGATGGGTGTCAGGAAAACACACCAACAATAGGGTATGTGCACCTTCATAGATTTTAGTAGTCAAATGGGACAAGGAGATATCATACACCAATTTGTTATATGTTTCCACTGTGAACTTAAAATTAGAGATTATTTTTATTTTATAATAGAGAAAATATGAACACCTTTATTAGATAATATTGTTGTGTACATTACAAAGTCATTAAAGCAAGGGAAATATGGAAAAATTCTATAACCCTCGTCAATTGAATGTTTAAATACATTACAAAGTTATACCTAAGTTTGATTTGAATTTTATTACCTATGGGTAGGAAATCCCACTCATTAACAAGTTTCTCTTAGTTTACATATTGTGATATTTGGATGGAATGGTTCTCTGATGATAAGTTAGAATACTAGGTGATATAATGAATCCATTTATATCCCAACATTGTGAGGGCCTAATGGTTAAGAACATGTGTTTCCTTCTTGGAGTTCATAGGTTCAAATCTAGAGGGGGGTAGGATATGTACACTTCCATAGACTTTGGTAGTCAAATAGTTGTGTGGAAGGGGTCCCTTGTCCTAAAACAAAGGGGGTATCATACACCAATTTGGTGTCTAGATTGGTTGTGACATTAAAATTAGATTCTTAGTAGTAGATTAGTAGTAAGTTACCTGATCTGGTATTTATATAAATTTATGTTTGTTAAAATATTAGAGAATTCAATATCATGTCACTAAGAAAGGTAAGTATTATGGTAGAGACATCTATGGTTCAGAAATAAAATCCTTAGTAGCTAATAAATTACTTAATAAGTTACTTTATTGAGTAATCATGTGCTTCTAATAATTTCCCCTATCATGATAAAAGTCATTTATTAGGACCCTACCTTAACTTCCATACTTTAGGGATACTTAATAGTTGGTAATTGATGTACAGGGCCATTTTCTTTGAATAATTCCCATTAGGTTATTAGTTGGTAGTTTATTTGTTGGTATCCTCTCTAGGGTTTCAATAGTGATCTGTAAATGGAAGGATTATAGCCTATGCATCTCACCAACATGAAACCATTTCAAAAATTGAAATTTCTGCTCTATTTTAGATAACTGTATAGACTCGACCAACCAAGTTGATTTGACCAAATGAAGAGGAATTCACATTGAATACCAAGTCGAATTCAATTCGATGAAATTTGAGTTAAACACATGAAATTCGGGTCCGAAAAGGAGTCGAAAAATTCAATTCAAATTGAGTGAGTGAAAGAGTAGCCGACCAAAGTCAAGTCGACCCAAATTATATCGACAAAGTTGGATTAGACGAAATTCGGGTTGATCAATAAATCCAAACCGACCAAAAGATACTCTAGTCAAAAGGTGGGAGGATTGGGTCAACTAGGAAGGATTGTCAGTCGATTGAAGAAGTGGAAGTCAACCAAGAAAGAACCTTGTTGGAAATGGGTCGACTTGACGTTAAAATAAATAGTTAAATGGAAAATTTGGCAGCAAACCACGAAGGGGAAACTTGTGAAAGTTATATTTAGAAACCAACAAATGAGGATAAAGTCTGAAGGGATAATTTGATGACACGTGGTGTGTAAAAATGTTTGGAATATGGATTCGACAACTAGTTGTGTATAAAAATGTTTTGGGGACATTTTCGATAACCCATAATACATAAAAATTCCCAAGTCTTATTTTGGTAATTCCACATCAACTAAAAATGTCTTGAAGTTGAGTTGGGAATATGATGAAAAAGAAAAACATATGGAGTCGAAATTGATAGCTAACTGGATTTCAAAAATGGGTATATAGTTCATGGGAAACTAATAAACACTTGAACAACCCCAAGATTTGATATATATGTTATCTATGATTTATGGGTAAGGAAAACACCCAACAAAGTTGAGAATGTTCCCAACAAATCTAAAAACAAAATTAGAAACCCCCAAGTAAATAGAAATGACTCCAAAAGGATGGCCATCAATTTCTAGCTTTAGAATCAATGTACGGGTAAGATTAAAGACGTGTTAGTCTAGTTTACTAACCCACAGGGACCATAGTAATATAAAATGAGATTAAACCAAATGACATGAAGTTCTTGTTGCTAAAAACATACACAAATAACCATTAACTTGTAGTTCACACCAGAATTTATTTGGAGGTTTGAGGAAACCTGTCTGCTACCGCGCGCACACCCTGACCTAGTCATGAAGAGTTTGAGAGTG
>SNQJ01S0004473.1:237236-267723 GCA_010110895.2 Picea sitchensis
TCCCCTTGGATAGCCCCCCTGGTGAATGGGAAGGTAACTGCCTTCTTCAAAGCCTCCAGGGGACTAAGGCAAGGCTGTCCACTGTCACCTTTTCTCTATGCCCTCCAAGCTTCAGTTCTAAGCTACCAACTGGAACACTCCCATATTAACAAAGATCTTCATGGTCTAAGAATAGCTCAAGGGGTGAAAGATATCAACCATGCACAATTTGCGGATGATACGCGTCTGCTGGGGGGAGCAAGCCCAATCATAGCAAAAAATTTCAAGGAAGAGCTGGACGCCTACGCAGTAGTCTCTGGTAGCGAGATAAATCAGTCCAAAAGTAGCATTTACGGCTGGAACATCACCCCAAGTGAAATGCTGAGAGTTACAAGAGTTCTAGGGATGGAGGGGCACACAAACTGGGAGGCCTTCAAGTACTTGGGAGTCCCAATCTTTAAATCTGCCCCAAGAGTTTCCCACTGGAGCCATATCGCAGAAAAACTCAAGAATAAATTCACCTCTTGGGGGGCTAGCTGGCTGAATTTAGCAGGAAAGACAGTCCTGATAAAGGTTGTAGTGGCTAGCCTCCCCATCTTTCAATGCTCGCTCTTGCTAGCTCCAGCCACAGTTATCCAAAACCTTGAGTCATTTCAAAGGCGTTTCTTGTGGGAAGGAGGCAGGCAGGAAAATAAGAAGATGCACTTGGTTAGTTGGGAAAAAACCACCAAATCCTTCATGGAAGGAGGTCTTAATTTTAAAAATACAAGGACTCAAAATCTGGCGTTAGGGGCAAATCTTCTTTGGAAAATGATCACCGGCAAAGCCACTTGGAGTAAGCGAGCTCTTTGGAGGAAATACTTTCGAGGGGCTCGGGACAGAAGTTTAGAACTCCCAAGTAAGGAGGTGAAAAGCTCTCCCATCTTCGCGCTATGCAAAAAAGTGCTCCCTCTCTTCACCCCCCATCTAACTTGGGTGCCGAGAAACAGAAGGAAAATAAGAATTTGGACAGACTCAATAATGGGTGATCCTCCGTTAGACCAGCACCAAGACCTACAAGGACTCAAAATATGGATGGACAGCCAAAACATCTTAACACTCTCAGACATATCAGTTTGGGGAGATGAAAGACCTCACCCTTGGCAAGGATGGGAAGTCCCAAATAGACCAGCTGTGCTAGATAATCAATGGGCCGCTCTCAAGAAGTGTCTCCAAGGGAAAGCCCCTTTAAAAAAAATAGGTAAGGATGACCGAGGATGGGGCAGGAATGCCAGGGCTTACACCACAGCAGATGGTTACCAACTCTTCAACTCAATTCCCACTGCAATTCCAAATCCAGCAAGATGGAAAGCAATCTGGAATTATCGATCCCTCCCAAAAATTGACCATTTCAGCTGGACCTTGGCGCAAAAGAGTATCCCAACGGGGGAGAATCTCCGAAGAAGGGGCTGGGAAGGCCCCTTTCGGTGCCCACTATGCCTCCAAGCAGAAGAAACAACTGACCACACCCTCCTAAATTGCAGCTATGCAAAAGAAGTCTGGATGAAGGTCATAGGCCCCCAATTAGCCACAAACCTCCCTCCTGATGTAATAAGTATGCTACTTCAATGGGAGTCCATGTTCCCATTTTCCGATAAGAAAAGAAACCACGCTAGCTGGATATGGGGAATACTTCCAAAGTCTGTTCTATGGAATCTCTGGTTAGAGAGAAATCATAGAATTTTCAGAGATAGCCAACTAAGTGTAGACAGAATTGGCATTAAAATTCAAGCAATGTTGGGGGAATCTACTGCTCACCTCTGCCCCACAGTAAAGTTTCACAATTTGGACGAAGACCAGAAGAGTTGGATAGCCCAATTCAACATCCCAGGGTTAGGAAGCCAACAAGGAAGTCACCCAATGCATGAAAGCTGGGAGATCAGGGAAAATGAAATGGAATTTGCCAAATGGAAAAGCAAAATTAAAACGCCCATCCTCTACTTTGATGGGGCCTCGAAAGGGAACCCAGGCAAGGCTGGGGGAGGGGGCATCATTGAAGATCCCAGACAAGACAAAGCAACGCATTATGACATTGGACTCGGCATAGAGTCCAACAACCGAGCCGAAGCCTTGGCGCTCTGGCAAGGTTTGAAATTGGCAATCAACCTCAGAATACAGGACTTGGCAATAATAGGTGATTCCAGAATAATCATACAAGCTATTATCAAGCGATCCACAACTCAAAGCATCCACCTCAACAACCTCCTTGATAAAATCCACCTCCTATTAAGGAATTTGAACACCTATCACTGCTATCACGTTTTAAGGGACTTAAATCGAAGTGTTGATAAAGAAGCCAACAAAGGCATTCTATTGGATGCTGGAGAGATGTCAGTCAATGGCATCATTGAAAATGTGGAAATCCCATGACCCATTGCAGCTCAAGGGCACACAAAACACAGCGTTGTAATAGAGCTGGAACACAGTTGCTGAAACACAGATGCTGGAACACAGATGCTGGAACACAACTGCTGGAACACAAATGCTGGAACACAACTGCTGGAACACAGATGCTGAAACTCAGATGCTGAAACACAGATGTTGGAACACAACTGCTGGAACACAAATGCTGGAATACAGATGCTGGAACACATATGTTGAAACACAGTGTTGAAACAGAGCTAAAACAGATGCTGGAACACAGTGCTGAAACAAAGCTGGAACACAGATGCTAAAACACAGATGCTGAAACTCAAATGCTGGAACACAGTTGCTGGAACACAGATGCTGAATCACAGTGCTTAAAAAGAGCTGGATCTTATGCTGAAACACAGTGTTGTAACAGCTGAAACAAAATGCGGTTACATATGCTGAAACACAGTGCTGGAACAGTTGCGGAAACACAGTGTTGTTACATATGCTAAAATAAAGCGTTGGGGACACAGTGCTGGAAATTATGTTGAAACAGCGCTAGATCTTATGCTGAAACAGTGTTGCATAACATTTGTATTTAGATCTGTAGGCCCGAAGAGACTCGGGGCATTTTGTAACAGATTCAGTGGCTTTGCCACCCCTCTAATATAATCCATAACCGTTTTCGTCAAAAAAAAAACTTGTAGTTCACACCATTTTCCATTCATAAACAAATACAACCAAAACACACATCACACATAAACTTCAAATTTACCCTGGAAATACAAATGGGAAAACCATAATTCTTTTGGCTTCGGCCAGGCTCTTTATTATTCAATAATAAGCAAGTTACAGGCTCTTTGGTTCATATTTATGCTCCTCAATGAAATACAGGCAACCTCTTTACATCATTCACAACCAAATCTCATTGTGGGGAAACATAATTTAGAGGATTGACTCAAACAAGAGGATAGCTAGAAGGTCAGGCATCCCCAATGATTCAACTTCTCTCTAATCCATTTCTCCTTCTTTTCCCTATTTTTTAATTTTTTTTCCCATGGAGATCAATTGTGATGGCATGGGGCCCTTCACACAAAAAAGTTGATCTCCTTCATCCTCCATAGCCTTAAAAAATGCCTATGTTGATCATCTTAGAGGCCATGCCAATATCCAATCATTATTTTCTGATCACACCTACCCATTGGGAGGATTTTAGTCCCCAAAATATGCCAAGGATAGATGACAGATCTTTCTTGTAAAATCGGGTTCCTCTCATACCACTTTTCTTTCCTTGAAGCCTATCCCTTGAGACCAATCTACCACATTTATTGTTGTCCTCTACTAGTTTTCTTCTCCTTGATATACAAAAATGTGTCTTTATTCAACTCTTCAAGTCCATGACGAGAAATTTCTTCAATAGTGGGAAGAACTTGATGATCTTCGTCCTCATCGAACATGGAGGGTTAAAAAAACTTCAAATTTTCCATGTTCACCACTGAGTTGATCTGCATATAAGGCAGAAGATTCATCCTGAAGAAATTCTCATTCACTTTCTCAATGTTCTCAAATGGACCATATCTAATGGGATTAATTTTCTTTGTTTCTCCTTGCAGTCATTCCTTACAGAGATAGAGCCACACCTTGTCTCCAACATGGAATTTATGATCCTCCATGTGTTGATCATGCTTGGGTTTGTATGAGTGTTGACTCTTCTTGAGATTCTCCTGAAACCTTAGATGTATATGCATGATCTTGTCCATGAATGTGTTGTAAATGTGTTGATATTTCACATAATATATCTAGCTAAACAATAATACACACATTTGCAGAGAGAATTTGAGAAATAAGAAGAAGGACAGAAACAATGAAATAATTCTCATTAACCGTTGTGAATAATGAATAATTTACACATGATATACTATGTATAAATCAATGAGTGTGCACTAGAGGAGAATCAATGCACCATAGCGGTGGTCTAGAGTGATCTGGACACACACTAGAAGTTACGGGAGTGAACTGCCACTTAGTCTAGTCTCTCAGGTAGTTACGGGAGTGAACTGCCACCTAGTTGAGTTAACTAGTCAACTAGTCTTCAATTAACTGAATGAACAGAGAGTAGTGAGGAGTTAATTCAGGAAATCAAGGGTAATGCGCTAGTCTGGTGATGATCCCAAGGAAAGTGCGCATTAGTTTGTGATGATCCCAATGTTGCATGGTGACAAAACCAATACAACATCTAAACTCAACTCAACTAGTCAAACTGAAGTGTCAACTAAAATAGAATATTCTCCCCTAAAATATAGAAGATTGGATAATGACTAATTATGACTAATAAACAAGGAAAAACATTATGAAAAATATATCCTAGGTGTGTGTGAAGTAGCTCCAACATGTGTTTTCCTTTTGTTCTTCTCCTTGTAGTCATGATTCTTCCTTCTATTATCCACAAACAATATGAAATGGTGAAGGAGGTAAATAGACAAAACAAGTATTGAAAGGAGACTTATTGGTGAAAGAATGAAGTTCTCTATCGTAAGAGTGTTGAATGCAGACTATCTTCTCATGCCAAGTCTTTGGATGTCTGGTGTTGTAACCTCTCAACAATTGCACTAGCGTCTTGTTTACTACCTCGGTTTGTCCATAAGTCTGAGGATGGAAGGTAGTGGAGTACTTACACTTGGTATCCATTCTCTCCTGAAGCATTGTCCAATATTTTCCAAGAACCTACTCTCCCAATCATATATGATGGAGGTTGGAAATCTGAAATGTACCTAGACATGGATGAAAAATAGTTTAGTTTCTTCTTGTCCAGATATTGTCTTCTTACAGTGAATGACCACACACATTTTTTTGAAATGGTATACCATAATGAACAAGTAATCATGGCCTCTATGATTCATAGGTAAACCTCCAACAAAATCCATGGATATGCTCTCCCAAGGTTTGCTTGGCACTGGAAATTGCATGTACAAGACAAGTTTTTAGTTACTTGGCTTGCTAGTGTTGCAAATAGCGCAACCTCTAAAAAAAATTGACACCTCCTCCTACATCTTCGGACAATACACATACCACTAAAGATTCTCCACTGTCTTTGTCACGCCAAAATGTACAACAACCCTAGAAGTGTGTGCTTCTCTCATCAACTGAACTCTTATGCCTCGGGGTATGCATGTAGTTTTTCCAACTTGTTCAACAACGCATATTGGAGGTGGCATTCATTTCCTTCCATGGTAATGAGAAACCTCTCCTTTAGCTACTTGTATAATTCTTTGAAATCTTCATCTCCCTCATAATATTCACTCAAAATATCATGAGTGAAAGGATCAAGTTGTGTTATCATTCCAATTGTTGCAATATTCTTCAGTTGTGGTCGAGAGAGCATGTCTTCTAGTCTTCTCATGACTTATTTCTTCTACTTAATAAATAAATGAAATTGTTGCAAGAAACCTAACCACTTGTAATGCGTCACCTACTGCATCTTTCTCTAACTCTGTAGATACTGAATGGGTTGATGATCTATGTGTCTAATTGTATCTTTTCCAAATAGGTAATGCTTCCACTTATTCATTGCTTTTACAATCACAAATATCTCCTTATCATACATGGAATAGTCAATCATTTTTCCATGAAAAAAATTTGAATGGTAACACACAATCCTTCCTCCTTGCATGAGTACTACTCCTAATGAATATCCACTAGCATTTGTCTCTAGCTCAAAAGGTCATTGCAAATTTGGCAGGGCTAACAATGGAGCATCATTGATTTTCTTCTTCAAGTCTTCAATTGCTCTTTATTGTTTCTTACTCCAATGAAATCTATTTCCTTTGGTAGTTATGGCATATAATGGTACTACTACTATGGAGAAGTTTACAATGAATTTCCTCAAATACTGAGCTTCTCCCATGAAACTCTTGACCTTTGTCACATTGGTGGGAATATGCCATTGGGTGATGGCCACAATCTTCTTTGAATCTACCCTTAGCTCTCCTCCTCCAATCATGTGCCCAAGATATATCAAGGAAGTCTTTCCAAACTCACATTTATGTAAGTTGGAAATCAAATGAGTCTTCTTCAATGTATTTAGTACTTGTGTCACATGTGAGAGGTGATCTTTCCAAGTGTTGCTAAATATTACTATTTCATCCAGATATATATTACAAAAGAGACATTGAAGGGGTGTAGAACATAATTCATTAGTCTCATAAACATTGCAAGTGCATTGCATAATCCAAAAGGCATTACTAACCACTCATACAAAACTTGTCTTGTTTTGAACGTTGTCTTCCAAACTTCTTTTTCTCTGATCCTCACTTGGTGGTAACCTAATTTGAGGTCTAGCTTAGTGAAGAATTTGTCTTGTTGCAGTTGATCCAACAACGCATCAATCCTTGGAAAATGATATATATTCTTGATGGTTATTTTATTCAGGGCATGATAGTCAATGCACATTCTCTATTTTCTATATTTCATTAGAACCGTGATGATGGGTGATCCACATGGTGATGTACTGGGTCTGATGACTCCTTTCTCCAACAACTATTTCATTTGATTATTTATTTCATCTGCTTCAAAAATTTATTGCCTATACATCCCAATGTTAGGAAGTGGTGAATCCAACAATAACTAAATCTTATGTTCATCCTCTCTCTTGAGTGGTAGTCCCTGAGGGTCTTGAAACACTTCCTTATACGATTCAATTAGTTATTGTAGATATTGATGTTGCTTTCCACTACATCCTTCCAAGGATTCCTTCATCTCCAACTCGCTTTATTCTCCTTGGTGTTTTCCTTATCTCAAGAACAACAAGACAAACTTCTTTGTAATTCCCATGATTCTTCTTGCCTAATGAGAACTGATCATAGAGAGATTAGCTTTGTCTTGATGTGCATTTATGGCATAATATTTTCCACCCTTGACTAGCCTATATTGGTTCACTCCACTTCTGAAAATGACATCCCTCGTGTACAAATATAGGATTCCCAATGACTCCACATATATCTAGAGTGACCACATATGCAACTACTCCATCAACAAAGTTTTGATTGATGAAAAACTTAAATTTCCATTGCTTTCTTACATTCAAATCCGCATCTTGTCTTACCCGTCCTAAGGGGTATGTGTTATCACTTGCTATTTTCCTTAGGTTGAATCAAGTAAAACCCAAGGTAACCATTTCAACCTACTTTAGACTGTATTTCTAACCTAATATAACCAGAGAGGGCTCTCTCAATAGCCAAAGGCTTTCACACTTAAATATATTCAATATTCACACTCAAAAGGTCGGATTTCTAGTAGGAACAATTTTTTTTTTATAGAAGATGGTAAGACAAGAAGGAGGGGGTACCATTGGGAAATGGAGTCTAATCTAAATCTTAAAGACTTGTAATTTCAATTTAGTTGAATTCTACTAACAATCTCTAAGGCATATCAAGTATTATGTTTAGGAAATATGGATAAATAATTGTAGAGGATAGGATAACAATCCCACTAAAGTAGAATAAATAAAAGAATGAATTTATATTGGAGCTTTATACAAGATAAACAATGAGTGACTATTGAAAACAAAGCACTGAAAGAAAGTGAATTCTGAAATTAGGAAATCATTTAGCATCACATAATACAATCTATATGAAGAGGCATTTATATAATGAATCTCTATGATGTAATCTTAGATCATATTAGGAATAATAACACATTTATGAAATATGAAAATAGTAAAACATGTTGGACAATAACACTCTAATGAATCTTAGAAAAGTAGCAGAGCAACTTTTGCATTCACTTGCTAAAGGATAAATAGATCATCTCATCATACAAAATCCTCTCTCCCAATGAGATTCCAACCCTCCTCTTCTCTTGTACAATGAATATATAGAAATATATTTCCTTTCCAACTCACCAATTCAAACTCCAACCCCTTTCCAAAAATAGAGACAGTTAGAAACATAAAATTACACGTTTTAACTCACTTCCTGCTTTTCAGGAGGCGAAATTATGAAAACTAGGCTTCAAAATTCCACTTGTAATTATCAAACTATAATAGATGTGTAAAATATGAGAACCTTTTTTGTAGATAACATCTTTATAAAGAAAAACCTCTCTCAGTTTCTTGAAATTCATCTCCAGCTGGCTGGAATATGTGTCGCAAAAACATGTCTCAAATAGGAAATCATGAAAATTGAAAAGAAAAAAAAAAGGATCAAAGATTCCTTTGAATCTCGCAATCCATGACACATGTGTGAAAAATGAAAGAGTTTAATGTTCTTGGGTCCATGCTTGACAATAACCTCCCTTGGATTTTTAAAATTCATCCTGGTTCACCCGAAAATCATCATAGAAGTCAACTGGTCAAAAATACCAGTTCAATAGTCCTAGAACAGAGTTTTCGCAACACATTTCGTAGCACATTCTATAGCACCTATCTCAATTCACAGCGCTTGTGCCAATTCGCAACGCCAACTCAAATATAGCGTTCACACTTCGAGGAGGTTGTTATTTTATGGTATGACATAATCCCTGGAGAAATGGTTAAATGTAGGCCCTGAAAACCATAAATCCTCCTTTACATGATCAATCTTATGTGTTAACATCTGGCTCCACAGGGGATGGAAAGCTCCCTATGAGATGCCAAGAACATGCAGTTCCATTGCCTTATCCATTGGGCCATAAATAGTCCTCCTTGAGTACTCCATTGATCAGATTTTTTATTCTTTTGTGCAAGCAAACTGAAAATAGGATAAAAACTGAAAATTATGTTCATAAATTTATTTTTGTACAAATCTGAACTTCTTCAAACTATTCACAAAAAAAAATGGCAGCATAAGATCGTGATCTTACGCCCTTCACCTTGGGATTTAAATCACTCAAAGATCCATCCACACCTAAAAGTTCTCAAACTAAAAACTAACTGCTGAAAAAGATACTCAGACTGTTGAGCTTATTTCACACAACCTACCTACCTTACGTTGAACCCTGAGCATAAATACCAAATCAAATTATTTCACACTTCCAATAAACCCAGTCAAGAAAATGGCTACTTGACTGAAGCTTGCATTCAGCTTCTCCAAACATAAATAAAATCTTAAAACATGACAACTTGATATGAAATGTGAATCTACCTTCAAAGTTTATGAACTCTACAAAATTTATTTTTCCTAGTGATTCCAACAGAATTGCAAAATGGTCCCAAAGAACATGAACATATCCTTCTTGTTCATGTGTAAAAGGAAAAAGAGAGGTTTCATCCTTTACTATTTCTTTCTTTACATCCTCAAGATTTTCACTGTATACCTCATGATCATTTTCAAATGGAGAAGCATAAGCTTTTTTGATAGAATTATTCTCATCATAAACAAAAAGAGGCCTCGAATATTCTCTAAAATTTTCAGTTGCGACAACTACCCTTTGAATATGGAGAGTATCCCTTTGAATATCAAGAAATTCTAATTTTGTTATGTCAAGGGATCTATATTCATGATTCACTTCTACATATTCCAAAGGATATGATTCTACAACCGCCTCTCCATTGTTTTCCTACAGCTTATGGATGTCATTTTGTTGCAAAGAATGTATGATTTGTTTTGTTTGGAACCTATCATCCTCAGAATCTGAAAATTCATGTTTATCAGCTTGACACCATGGGTACAGGAGAATTATTTTGTGTGAATGTGAATTGGGAAATCTTGTAACATCAAACTCAACAAAGTTTTGAAGCAAATCACCCTTAATGCATTCATCAACGACTACAAAATTAAGAAGTAATCATGTGTCACATACCTTTTCAATCTCGCTTTTTTGGAAAACATCTTCATTTAATATAGTAGAAATAACACCTTCATGGACAACCTCTTTTGATTAATTGGGTTGGTTTTCATTGATGTCAACCCTTTAAGAAAGTCCGGTAGCGAATTTCGATAGCACAATGGTTTGGGTAACGAAACCAAGTTTGTTTGATTCTAGGAAGCTACATGAAAGTATAAATAAGAGGCAAGGATCTCTCATTTTAAATACACTTGAGCATATTGAATATCTACAAGTGACTATGAGGTAACCAAAGGATATCTAACCTGAATTTCAGAGGGAAGGTGAAGTAAAGAAGGCCGAAATTCAAGGGAGGATAAATTATTTTGATGATGCTTTCTAAGGTATGTTATTTACAGGTCATCTCACCATTTTCACAATAACTTTTTTTCTAAAATGATTCAGACCGTGAAATTGGGAGACCATTGAGGAAACATATCCAAGTATCTATGATACAAATTTCATCTTTTGGGTCATTGTATTTTTGGAGTTACACGCCATGGAAAATAGGGTTTGTAGCTAGTCCTGAAACTAGTCTAAAACATGTGTTTTGGGTAAAAACAACATAACTTCTTCATAACAAATCCATATTCAGTAAGACCAAATGTATTGGTTAGAGTACACTCTGTAGTATTCTATTTACAATTTTCATATCCATATAATAAATACTCCTTACAGGGAACGCTCTAAACATTCACTCTCTAGAATAAGCCAGAATTCAACAAGGTATGCCATTTTTGCTATAACACCTTTTTTGAGAGGTTCCAAGCAGTGAAATATGGAGGAATTGCATAAAATACATTGAAGAACATTGGGTACCATTTTCAGATCTGTATTCATTACAAGTACATAGTTATGATTATTTCAAGTTAGGGTTGTTGACTAATCCAAAACTAGTCATGTGAGACTAGAGTAAAGTTTGATGAAAATGCTAGTCTCGTGTTGTTAAAGTTAAGGAAGGTTTGCATGTATGTGATCATATACACCAGGTCTATTACAGAGTTACAAATCAGATTTGGATGATGAAATTGATGAGGGCTTTTAGTTGAGGTACATGTTGGGTACATGGTTGAGACAAGTAGTTGATGAGTTGGCACAAACATGAGGTGTATAGTTGATGATGTTGGTACATATTGATGAGTCATAGTTGATGAGAATTTGATACATGATTGGTACATACTTGGTACATGGTTGGAGGAATTTGCTAGTAGTATTTTTAACACATGGTTTATGGATGATGTAGCATAGTTGTATTGGTAAATTATTAGAAGCACATATTTATCTTCGTGATGATTATGAGTTGTTGTGTTATGCTTGGTTGATGCGCATATTTGAGATTTGTCTTGGTGATTGATCTTGGTGAGTAGATCTGATTTGGATGATAAGATTGATGAGACAGATTGTTTTGATAGGTTGTTTGGACAGGTTGTTGTGACAGGTTATTTGTGCAGGTGTGGTGCATGGTTGATGCACTTGTTCATGGTATAGTTTGAGGTATAGGTTGATGCATGGTTGAGGTACAGGTTGATGCATGGTTGATGCACTTGTTCATGGTACAAGTTGAGGTGCATGGTTGATGCACTTGTTTATGGTACAGGTTGATTACAGGTTGAGGTATAGGTTGGTGAATGGTTGATGTACTTGTTTATGGTATAGGTTGATTAGAGGTTGATTGGTATAGGTTTACATCATTATCTCTCACAGTGATAGTGTGACAGTGGTTCCATCATTCTACTTCTACGTCAAGGCAGTTGGACAAGGCAAGGAAAGGTGGTTGTAGCCACCTTCCGGTTGTAGCCGAAGAACATAGGGGATTGCAGCCTCTTTCTGGTTGTAATTGGAGAATTAGGGAGTTGGAGCTTCCCTCAGGTTGTAGCCTGAGCACATAGGGGATTGTAGCCTCCTTTTGGTTGTAGCCACAGAATTGGGGAGTTGGAGCTTCCCTCGAGTTGTAGCCTGAGAAACTAGGGGGTTGGAGCCTCCTTCCAGTTGCATCTGGAAAACAAAAGGAAGTTGGTGCTTCCAATGAATGTAATTCTTAAAGAGATATAAGAAAAATATTATGTGGTTTTCTCCCGCTTTGGTTTTCCACATAAAACACTGGTGTATTGTGTATGTGTATGATTTTTCATTTGTTCACTGTTTATTTACTCTACAACTATTGGATGATAATGCTACATTGATATAACACTTGCATTTTATGGTGAAAAAAGATTAAATTCCTCTATTATTAATTCACCCCCCCTCTCAGTAATCCAACAACCTCTTCTTCTTCATTATTTCCTTTAAACTCTAAACAAGTATCTTCTTGACTAGGAGGGACGATCAATTCAATTTCCAGCCTTTCCTCTTTACTACCCTCCCATGTATTTGTTTGAGGATTGTCGGGCACTGTTTTGTTTCTTTCTTGCAATTCCATAAGTTGTGATATTTCAAAGCCTGCAACCATTGTAACTTGGGCCTTCTCCCAGCAGACTCTTCGCTTACCTCCGACGAACAATTGAGTCGAGGAATATTCCTTTTCTCTTGAATGGACAGTCTCGATGCATGCAATATCTCTCAATCTATGGTTAGGATCCATTCGGATCCTAAGGTTCACAAATCCTATTGGACCCCACTCAACTCGTCAACCCATTAAATATTAACATGCACCATCACACTGATGTTCTTAGTCAACATTAATTCTCCATGGCACCGTAGGGTGCTTAGGCTAGATCGACAAGAGGATGACATTTGTCCCTCTCCTATAGTCCAATTAAAATACTTAATTATTATTTCATAGAATACCATTCTTTGGTAATTAATTACTTAAACCTCATTAAGGATAATTACTCTCCACAAACTAATTATCCAGTAATTAATACTCATGGCCCAGTAATTACCGAGGGTTTACTTTCTCTTTCCATCCTTTAGAAGTAGTTTATCACTAACACAATTAATTACTCATGTGATAATTAGGAGTAATTATATTGTAACACAATGAGGTTAATTTCTCCATAATATACTTAAGTTGATTAACCTTAATTAAGGTATATAATTCAATCCCTCCCCAACACACAACTCCATGCCGAATTTTCAAGTAATTTAGTATATATATATATAAATATATGCATATTTATTTATTTAACGGGGAAAGGATTAACCATATTCAATTTAATATTTATTATTACCAACTTGTTCTTTTATTAATTATATTATAGTATAATTATATTTAATTATATTATAATATGATTAAACATATCAAAGGATCACTTAGGATTATTAATATCTATTAATAGCCAAGCCTCTAGTCTTCGGTGAATTTCTTCGTCATGCTTTTATGAGCCAAAATCTCTCGAATGTCAGAGTTTCGGGGAGGGTCCCACTCATATTGAAAAGTGATGCAATTATAATTATTTATATTAATTTCATAATATAATTAATCACTTTAAATGTTTATATATGTATTTGTGAAACCATTGGAGTGGGAAAGGATAGGTTTGGGCCTTCGTCCCTTTGTTGTTTGTTCATTCTATTACCCCAAACATCTCGGAGTGTCGAAGTCCCGAACTCCTGAAGGGTCCACACTTCACGTGATTTCACATTAAATATTGAATTAAAAAGGGTTGGTACTTTATTACATACCAATATTGTAATAAAATTATATAAAATATTATTATATTGCATCTTTTTGGAGATTGCGCCCAGGTTTATAAGGTCTCAAATATTTTATTAATATTTGAAATGAGAGATAGAGAGAGTTCTTTGGGTCAATCTCCTTCAGCTCTCCAACACGTTCTTTATGCTCAAATCTCTCGGAGCCCCGTCGTCCCAAAGCCCTAAAGTGGCCCCACTTAAACGCCTTTCTACATTATTTAATATTTAAAAAGAATTGGTTTCATTCATGTGTAACCATTTTAATAAACCTTATTATAATATAATATAATATATTGTATCCCTCAAAATTTACGCCCAGGTTTTAAAATTCTCCAATAACTAATTTAATATTGGAAAGGAAGGAAAGATATCTGGGTCCTCACCTTGGTCTCTTCCATGCAATTCTTTATGCTTAAATAACTCGGAGTCCCAGATTTCTAGAGGGGACCCATTTATATTACATTATGATTTTTAAATACAATGAATTATTTTGAATGTATAATATAATATGTATTGAAATAAAGGTGTATTATGTTAAGTTATGTTAATTAATCATTTTAAATACCATATAATACAATTAATTATATTTCTTATCTCTACAACCTTGCGCAGGGAAGGATAGGGTTCGGCCATTCGATGACTTTGGCTCGTGAGTTCCATCACCCTAAACACCTGGAGCCACGAAGTCTCGAAGTTCACGAGATGGTTAAAGTGTTCGGTCGTGGGTTATTCCCTGGCATGCTTTGGCATTAAAATAATAATAAAATATATTATTTTTGGTCTCAAGTCTTTTACGCTCCAAGAAATTTAATCTCTATTTTCAGATTAATAATGATAATATTAATAATAATAATAATAGGTATATAGACATATATAGATATATTTGCATAGTATTGAACAATTTTGTCTTACAAGAATATAAGAAAAGTTACAAGAATATAAGAAAAGGAGAAATATAAATTTTCAGTCTTTATAAAGGGATTTAATAAGAGTTTATATTCCAAGGAAATTTCTCCATTCTAGAAATTAAAAATATAATTATAATCTCTCTCTTCTCGTTGGTAAATGAGTAAATTGTATTTCCTTATTATTGTGCTTTACTACTCTTACTAAATTTAAGGAAATTGGTCCTAAGACAAAGATTTACCTCCACAATAAATTTCAGTATTTCTACTAGGATTTACTGTCCACCAAAATTTAAGGGGATTCTTCCCAAATTTAGGAGATTTAACACAAGTTTAACATAATTGTTTATTAATGCCCAAAATTAGCATAAACGTTTCTTAAATTCCAAATGATGTTTTTGGAGCTTTTATATTTTAACAAATTTAGGAAATTCCTCATTTACAATGCATTTTAATGTCTAATAACATTTGGACTATTTCCTTAAAGCACAACTACAATTTTGAAATGTGTTACTTACTAAGTATTCTAACACATACCTCCAAAGTTCATTTATATAATGATCATCCTTAGGCAGAAAGTATGTCTTTCTCTTTTAAATTTTTGTAGCGATTCTAGTTAATTTGTTTAATCTCATTAGAAACAAAATATGGGTTGTAAGTGTAGACTAGCCTTAACAATTTCACCCAAAAATCTTATTTTAACACATAGACAGTTAAGAGATAAGGAAGTAAATCGAATGAGCTTCAACTAAAACATTCTCTTCCTTTTACCTAACTTTATGAAACCATTTTTGTTATAAATTAAACCTACACAGCTCTTAAAACACATTCTGTAACTTTCTCTAAACTTGACACTACAAACATTTATCAAAAATATACTTATCTAGGACCCAGAAAATGTTGCAACTATTGAAAGGGGTGCCCTTTTCCTCCCAACCGTATGCACAATAAATCCTAGACAGGTTTACCACTGGCCAACCCCTAGCCAGGTCATGATGCTCTGAGAGAGACTCTTCCTTGTGTTCATAAAAAACTAGGGATGAATATTTCTCTCCTCTTCACACAGGAATTTAGCAGATCGTTTCTCTCTCTACCAAGAAGGGGGGTCTGTAATCAGTTCTTCCTCAATCACTCATCCTCTCTGCAACCTCATTTATCTGCTTGGTTAGAAAATGCTTCCCAACAATTCCCATACCTCGAACAAATTCATTTTTTTTCATTTCTCTTCAGAACCAGAGAGTTTCACATGCTCTCCCTCTTCAGAAAATGGTCACCATACCCATTCCTCTACTTCTTCCCTCTCTTCCCGCAATTTTGCTTTTATTTTTAGCCTTCTTTAGCAATATTTTGTGGGTCATCCTAGAGTCTTGTAGATGGGTAATTTTTTTCTCATGCTTCTTAGGCAAGGAAGTTATGGTACAAACCCATTCTTGTTCATAAATGTGGGAAGTTGATATTTCAACTACCAACTTCCTCCATTAATCACAATTCTAGAAAATGAGCAATCTGGATTTTTCTTGAATTTTAAATTGGCAAGGGAAATTTTCTCATTGTTTCCCTCTCATGGAATCATAACCTATATAGGAAATCCCCCTTAGTAGTTTTCCAACATTTTCCTTTTTACATTAGTAGCATAAATATTTACACTATCTTTTTAGCAAAATATAGTTATATTTATAAGCTTGGGGAAATAGGGGTATTACAATCCCCTCCCCCTTAAAGGAACATCGTCCTCGGTGTTCTTTGCATCTTAGAAACACCATCCATGCCTCATGCTTTAGCTTCTTTAGCGAAATTTCCCTTTTATCCGCTTGGTTTTTTCCGAGACTCTTTTCCTTTGTCACACGCCTACAATGATTTCAAACAACAAGCATATTAATCACAATTTCATGCAAAAATATTTTACTGTTGTTCAAAAATCAAAAGGAAATATTTATATCACCACAATACTTATCTGTGTAATTTCATGGATCTGCATCTAGTTGTTTGTCTTACTAACTTGGCCCATTGTTTTCCTTGACATACCCATTGTGTGCATGAACCCAACCAATAGTCTACAAGAATTATTTTAAGTCTCCTCTTCCTTGCAGTCACTCACCCTCTAGTACCAAGATCATGCATCCCCTTCTCTATTATGCAGTCTCTTGGGTGATCCATATTTCCTTTTCAATACTTTCTCACACAAGAATATTTTTGAGACTTTATTGATTCTTACAGTCAATGCGTCCCTCTGACTTGCTCTATCGAGGTGTCCCTCTGACCCGGGTTACCAAAAAACAACATTTTCTATGGAGATCATGTCTTATCACAGGGTTCACATGTCACAATAATAACCTTTCTCTATGCTTTTCCAACTTGACAACCATCATTTGTCCCTCCCTAACATATATTTCATCTCACATGTGTCACATACATACAGTAACCATGAGATGTTATCATCAATTCCAATTTATAATTTCTTTCAAATCTGTCACCCACAGATTTCCAAATTCCACATTTTTATTTTCAGATCTGTTCCACACAGGAACCAGATTCACAAGTATGAGATATTTCTTCTCATAATAGTTTGTCTCAGCAGACATTGGTCTTCCTTATGGGCTTTACTTATGCTTCCATATCCAATACCCTTCTTCCTGCAACTCCATCTTCACATAGCCAAACAAGTTGTTAGTTATCATCCACATTATATCTTCCAAACTATGCATACTAAAAGTCAAATCATTTTCATCTATTCAATGATACAATGAAAAAGGAAATATCATTCTTTACACATGCAACATTTCAGCGTACAAATTTTTCCAAATGCAATTCAAATATTAAAGGACTTTAATCAGCGTACCAATGTTCATGGCCACATTCCTACTCAATGCACCCTTGCATTGATTTCAATTTTTCCACACTTTATGACAAGCACTTTACCATGGTTTGATGGAGCTCAACCAACCTCTTCACCATATGTCTTATTCATTCTCATTCATTATTACGGCAGGATTGTGCTTCCTGCTACAAAATGATCATGTCCTCAATTTAACATATTATAATATGAAACCTAAGTTTCATATGGTTGCATCTAAACATTTTTCTCCTTAATGGTAGCAAGTGGTGCCAATACTCATAGTCACCCACTTCCTTTATTTAACACCCATACATTTCAGGTAGAGTATTGGAAGGTCCTTCTTCCTTAATGGGTAGTCTATTTTCTTCCCTCTTATGCAAGCATGCATTTCCTCAATGCATTCAATTCAATGTGTTGCCTATGAGAAATTTTGTTCCCAACTATTCCCTATTGGTCAATATAT
This sequence comes from Picea sitchensis, assembly GCA_010110895.2. Classification (NCBI taxonomy): domain Eukaryota; kingdom Viridiplantae; phylum Streptophyta; class Pinopsida; order Pinales; family Pinaceae; genus Picea; species Picea sitchensis. The sequence goes on from SNQJ01S0004473.1 coordinate 255,247, forward strand.
TCGTGACACTTTGTTCATGAATTTTATTGCAAGGATTTCAATCATCCTTGAATACTAGATATTCCTTCCTTGAATATTGCCCTACTTGGGTAGCAATGACATACAATAGCCACTCAAAATTATTTGCATATCAATAAGATAATAAACACTTCAGAGGGGATCCTTACCAAATCCCTCCATACCTTATGCCACTCAGGCATGAAAAAATTTATACCTTTTCTGGCTGCCAACACCCTTTTTCTAATTTTTACCTCATTAGTAGTGCTCCATGGGGCTCCCAAAGTCCCTTAAAAAACCTTTCAATAGAAGCCTTCTTGCATTTATCCTTTACCATAGGTTATCTACCATTGGCAGTTTTCCTTTCCCAACAACTCCAATCATTTCCTACACAAAACATGCATTATCACATTCCAAATCATTTCAGTCATCATGTTAACTGAAATATATGTGTTTAAATGAGTAAAGTGTTTTTAGATATGTCTTAACATATCTTTATGCATTGTATCACATTACCCTCAATGTTTTCACTAGTGCAAGCATAATCAAGTCTCTAGATATCTCTACAGTCACACATGTATCACCATTCTCATGATAAAACACTCACATACCACAACATATCCTCTTATCATCCTAGAGAAACACAATACACATCAAGAAAAATGAGTTAAGGGACTCTTCTCTCTTTCCAACTCCTTCTACACGGTTTGGAATTTTCAGCTTAACTAAAATATTCCTAAGGCATCACCTCCTTTACACACTCATGGTTTTAACCAAATTTATACTTGTTTTTTCATTTTTCTTTCACCAATTGTACTATTTCCCACAACTTTTCTTTTAAGGATTACAACTCTGTTAAGCAATTCCAAGTTTTATAGTGAGAAACATATTCCTCCTTTTCTTCTTCTTTGCTTTTGCAATCTACTCCCTGCTGGGATGTTTCTTATATTTTCCTTGAGTAGTCTTGGTTAGGTTCACCTTAATCTTCTTGGATAATTCAATATGCTACAATAAAAATATTTTTGTTCACAATGAATTATGAACATTTTCATTCCGTACATTACTATTTAGACATCAAAATAGTCAACGATCATTTGCTAGTCTTCCATTCATGCATTATGTATTATAATGTAATCTAGGATTCTTATATGAATAGGATTAAGTCCCACTACCCAATTCTCAACAATCATTAAGGTTGTGACTATGTTCTCCCTATAGATTATTTACACAAATCCTCCACAAGGAACTCCTTCAGCATGCAACTCTTTCGTTGCACACCCATCATTATTTGTAGTGGCCTTAACTTCATTATTTCATAGGTTTACTCAAAATTTCATATGGGATATAAGCATGCATCTTTATTATGCATCTATATTGTTCATCCACACATATTCATTTTTATGTTAAATTACATTCATAATGCAATTAACCACGTGCAATCCTTACAGGCATAATCATGTTTCCTTTTATCATGACAACATAGCATCCCTGCTCATCTATTCTTTCAACAATTTATTCTATCTTTTCCCGAGGAAATGGGACACATCCTCCTCAATCTACTATTTCGTCGATATAATCAGACCCTCCAACATAGGGTTAACCATGCATCTATGACATTGCTTAGATATGGTAAGTACACATCTTGCCTCACATCCTAATTGATCACGCAGACATATTCTTCTTTTAAGCATGTATATATATATATATATAGGTGTTTCGCTTGCACCTTTTTACCTCATTCATTCACATTGATATTTTAGTTTTAATATTAGTGTTCTTTAGTAAGAGATTATGGTCAATCATATGACTAGTCTCACAACCATAATTTATATTGATGTTTTACTCTCTACATGGAAACAACTAGCAGGGCCACTTTTCCCATTTCTACTGTAAAAACTTTCCATAAATCAGAATTTAGATGGGTAGTTATTGTATTACCTAAGGAAGTAAGATAACCACTTCTATTATCTTCTTCATGCCTCAATTCATTCTTGGTCAACAAACCTTTTTATCAAGGGAATCCTTTTCTATATTCTCTCTCACTGCTACTTGCATATACCAATTTGTATCTATATGGATACCATCCACCTCTGGATGTAATCCTTACCCATTAGTCATCTAGAAGTGTCACAACACTTTCTTTACCACATTTGGGATCAACATTTCATTAATCATTCTATGTTATCCTCATAGTGTAATATACATTCATTATCATCAACATCTTACTTATGTTGTTATAATTCAAATCACCACTAACTATATGATATATGGCATCACCATATTTTACTTCCAATGATAGACTATAACAAGTCTATATGCACCAAGCATTTTACCCATGCCTACAGTGCAAACGTATTCCTCTTCTTCCATGAGGGTTGTCCTCAGTTCATCGAACTCTGTATTTTTCAAAAAGGGAAGTATCCCAATAGTAGGTTCAAATAAGACAGTATAGGTAAGTTGACCTCACATATTTCCATAAGGCTTATAGACATGGGGAAATATACTCACAAGTCCTAATCTCTTATTTAAGAAACAATTGTGATTACCAAAGTCTTCATGAGCCCACATTTTTAGGCAACCTTGCAATATATTCCATTCATTCACATCCAAGTCGTTCTATTAGTGCCTATCATCATAATCCCACTCATGTAGGAGTGGTTATCATTCCCCTAAGGTAGAAATATGATTCTTCAGCTGCAATCCAATAGGATTCAATTTTTTTTTTAGTAATTCCCAAAAGAGAATTAATCTGCAATCCTTCTCCTCAAGGAGATTATGCAGATAATCTCCCTATGATAGTAAACAATATCAATAGGCTCATCTTAGCCTTGGTAAACTAGTCTTGTGAATATTCTCTGGCCCATCCAGACCTAGTATTTGAATCTTTCTTTGATAGATAGGGTAGGGTAGGGTGCCCTCCCCATTAAATTTTTTCTAAAAAAAAAAGTGCATGACTCTTTCATGAGCCCAAGAAGGCCAAGTGTTGTTGCATGCTTTGATACCACTATGTCACACACCCGACCCCTAAGTAGCTTTTTTAAGGGATGGGGTATAAATTTTTCACTTTTCTCAATCATCTCAAATCTTCTCTATCACTGCTCCATCATCTTATGCTCATCAAGAGCTTTCCAACAATGATAAGTTCACTCAGAACTGAGCTATGGAATAGGGGTTATGACCTTCTCAATTTCTCAGGTTTGCATAGGCCACATATCTCTTATTGCCACATGGCATCGTCATGACCTCACATTGTCCATGCCAACTGATATGGCGATACCCTGGTCTTGATGTGGCATTAGCCTAGCCTGCAACAGTGGAACTTCGATCCACACATGTCTACAACCATCGTAACTCGGGCCTTCTCCCAACATACTCTTCTCTTACCTCTGATGAATATGGAATCGAGGAATATTCTCTTTCTCTTGAATGGACACTCTCGATGCATGCAAGATCTCCCGATCTACGGTTAGGATCCATTCGGCACCTAAGGTTCACCAATCCTACTGGACCCAACTCAACTCGTCAACCCATTGAATATTAACATGTGCCATCACACTAATGTTCATAGTCAGCATCAATTGTCCATGTCACCATAGGGTGCTTAGGCTAGCTCGACTAGAGGATGACATTTGTACCTCTCCTATAGTCCAATTAAAATACTTTATTAATATTTCATAGAATACCATTCTTTGATAATTAATTACTTAAACCTCATTAAGGATAATTATTCTCCACAAACGCCCCGGATGGGGTGACACGCGGCTTGATGGAGGTGACAACTGGACGCGCACCCAGCCCTGGTTTAATGGCTGATGGCCGCCACCCACACATTCGCATTAACAATGGTGGATGGCCATAGCAGTGGATATGTGATGGAGGTATGCCTCCCGCGAGCGGACATTAACCCCCCCTGCGCATACGGTTTCATTGTGAATATGGATTATGCATTTGGCATTTGGCATTGGCATTTCGGTTATGGTATTCCTCGGGAGCTCGAGCAGCGAAAAAAGGCTCCTGGTGCGGCTTTGCCATGGTTATTTCTCGCCTTCTCACTGCACTCCGAGAAGACTCTCCAGGGCTGGGGGCTTTTATGTGTGTCTAGAAAGGCTCCTGCCTTCTTTCTTCTGAGCCCGAGCGGAGAAGACAGGCCTCTGGTGCAGCCGCTCTCGTCCTGGTTTCTTTCCAATTCAGTTCTGCATTTGATTGGCATTAGCTTGAGTAAAATGGTCAGGCATCGTGGAAATCCTCGACGAGGCTCAGCTTGGGCAGTTCGAAAAGAGAAGAGGCGGCGGGAGGAGGAGCTTGAGCGTGCTCTGGCCTTGGCATCGTCCATTCTCAGGAAAAGGGCCAGGGCTGAGGGGAGGACGGTTCTCGACTCCATCACCGAGCAGGACGCTGGCTGCAGCAGGGCTGGGAAGGAGGCCGATACCATGGTGTTGTTTCCATCCTGTGTCGTGGAGGAGGACCTGTCGTTTGGGGATTGCCGCACGACGATATTCAAAGCGCCATGGAGACTCCCAGCCAACAGGGCACCAAGCGTATCACGACCATGGTTGATGACCTTACTGGCTGCGTAATTGAGGAAATCCCATGGCCGGAGGACCTGTATGCTACCGGCGCTGAGAAGTTGGTGAACGCAGAGACGGTCGGGGTGCAGAGGAAGCAAGCGGTCGGCATTGGCGAAGCTGTGGAATAGGAGACTGCTCCACCTAGTGGCATGGGTGGCGGAACGCATGGTCCTCTCCTCAGCGATGAACACCTGGCCTTGGTGTTTGAGGTCCGTAGCCACATGGCAGACTTGGAACACAGGGCCCTCCTCATGGGTCAGCGTATGGATCTGTTACTCGATGCGTTCTCCGGGGCTCCAGCTCAGCGAAAGTGCCCCCTGTGCACTCAGACTTTTGCCATTCCGGCGAGGACCTGGCAAGCTGGAGGGCGCGACACGTCACCGGGTGCATAGGTTCTTATGTTTTATAGATTTTTAGTTTTACTGTGCAAATGCTTTAAGTTTATCTGGACCCTCGGCATCTGTCCTGGTTTCCTCAGGGCAGGACATATGTCTCTTTTATTATGGTTGTATTACTGTATAACTGATAGTTACCTCCCTCTTATGCTGGTTTCCGGTTTCCGGCAGCATTTTTTGGTGATGGTTGCCATGACTCTACTTATTTTGTCAAAGTTTTGAGATATTATAATATAGCAGGAACTACCCTTTTTTATTTAAAAAAAAAATTATTCTCCACAAACTAATTATCCAGTAATTAATTTTTGCTTAGCCTAATACTCATGGCCTAGTAATTATTGAGGCTTTACTTTCACTTTCCCCCCTTTAGAAATAGTTTAGCACTAACATAATTAATTACTCATGTGATAATTAGGAGTAATTATATTGTAACACAGTGAGGTTAATTTATCCATAATATATTTATGTTGATTAATCACTTAGGATTATTAATATCTATTAATACCCAAGCCTCTGGTCTTCAGAAAAATTCCTCGTCATGCTTTTATGAATCCAAATCTCCCGAATGTCGCAGTTCCAGAGAGGGTCCCACTCATATTGTAAAGTACTACAATTATAATTATTTATATTAATTTTATAATATAATTAATCACTTTAAATGTTTATATTGATATTTGTACAACCATTGGAGCGGGAAAGGGTAGGTTTGGGCCTTCGGGCCTTGTTCATTCTATTAACCCAAACATCTCAGAGTCTCGAATTCTCGGAGCTCCGAAGTCCTGAACTCTCGGAGGGTCCACACTTCAAGTGATTTCACATTAAATATTCAATTAAAAGAGAAAAAAGGGTCAGTGCTATATTATGTACCAATATCATAATAAACTTATTTAAAATATTATTACATTACATATTTTTGGAGATTGTGCCTAGGTTTATAAGGTCTTCAATATTTTATTAATATTTGAAATGAGAGAGAGAGAGAGAGAGTTCTCTGGGTCAATCTCCTTCGGCTCTCCAACACATTCTTTATGCTCAAATATCCCATAGCCCCAGAGTCCCAAAGCCACGAAGTGTCCCCACTTATACGTCTTTCCACATTATTTAATATTTAAAAAGAGTTGGCTTCATTCACGTGTAACCATTTTAATAAACCTTAATATAATATAATATAATATATCCCTCAAAATTTACGGGTTTTAAAATTCTTCAATAAATAATTTAATATTGGAAAGGAAGGAAAGATATTTGGGTCCTCACCTTCGTCTCTTCCACACAATTCTTCATGCTTAAATAACCCGTAGTTTCGGAGTTCCAGAGGGGACCCATTTATATTACATTATGATTTTTAAACACAATGAATTATTTTGAATGTATAATATAATATATATTGAAATCAAGGTGTATTATTTTAAGTTATGTTAATTGATCATTTTAAATACCATATAATACAATTAATTATATTTCTTATCTCTACAACCTTGCACGAGGAAGGATAGGGTTCAGGCATTCGATGACTTTGGCTCTTGAGTTCCATCATCCCAAACACCCTAGAGCCTCGAAATCTCGAAGTCCACGAGATGTTTAAAGTGTTTGGTCACGGGTTATTCCCTGGCATGCTTTGGCATTAAAATAATAATAGAATATATTATTTTTGGTCTCAAGTCTTTTACACTCCAGGAACTTTAATCTCCATTTTCAGATTAATAATAATAATAATAATAGTATGTATATGTATATAGACATATATACATATATTTCCATAGTCTTGCACAACTTTTTTACCTGGAAAATTTAAAGGAAATTATTTTCTCTTACAAGAATATAAGAAAAGGAAAAATATAAATTTCCAGTCTTTATAAAGGGATTTAATAAGAGTTTATATTCCAAGGAAATTTCTCCATTCTAGAAATTAAAAATACAATTATAATCACTCCCTTATCATGGGTAAATGAGTAAATTTTATTTCCTTATTACTGTGATTTACTACTCTTACTAAATTTAAGGAAATTGGTCCTAATACAAAGATTTACCTCCACAGTATTTTTTTGTATTTCTACTAGGATTTACTGCCCACCAAAATTTAAGGGTATTCTTCCCAAATTTAGGAGATTTAACACAAGTTTAACATAATTGTTTATTAATGCCCAAAATTAGCATAAATGTTTCTTAAATTCCAAATGAGGTTTTTAGAGCTTTTATATTTTAACAAATTTAGGAAATTCCTCATTTACAATACATTTTAATGTCTAATAACATTTGGATTAATTCCTTAAAGCACAAATACAATTTTGAAATGTGTTAATTACTAAGTATTTTAACATGGAACTCCAGAGTGCCTTTAGATAATGACTAGCCTTAGGTAGAAAGTATGTCTTTCTCTTTTAAATTTATGTAGTGATTCTAGTTAATTTGTTTGTTCTCATTAGAAACAAAATATGGGCTATAAATGTAGATCAGCCTTAACATTTTCACCCAAAAATCTTATTTTAACACACAGACAGTTAAGAGATAAGGAAGTAAATCAAATGATCTTCAACTAAAACATTCTCTTCCTTTTACCTAAATTTGTGAAGCCACTTTTGTCATAAATTAAACTTACACAACTCATAAAACACAATCTGTAACTTTCTCTGAACTTGACACTACCGAGATTTAGAAAAAATATACTTATCTAGGACCTATAAAATGTTGTAACTGCTGAAAGGGGTGCCCTTTTCCTCCCAATTGTAGGAACAACAACTCTTGGAAAATTTTATCACTAGCCACCCCCCCAGCCAGGTCATGATGCTCTAAGAGAGACTATTCATTTTTTTCAGCAATAGACAGGGACAAAGATCACTCTCCTCTTCCCAAAGGTATTTAGCATATTGTTTCTCTCTCTACCAAGAAAGGGGGTATGCAATGAGTGCTTCCTGGATCACTCATCCTCTCTACAACCCCATTTATCAACTTGGTTAGAAAACTCTGCCCAACAATTCCCATACCCAGAACAAATTCATTTTTTTTTTCAGTTCTCTTCATAACTAGAGAGATACATGTGCTCTCCCTCTTAAAAATATGGTCACCGGACCCATTCCTTTATTTCTTCCCTCTCTACCACAATTTTCCTTTTATTTCCTTCCTTCTTTAGCAAGATTTCATGGGCCAAAATCCCTTAATTCGTGGGTCATCCTAGAGTCCTAGAGATGGGTACTTTTCTGCCCATGCTTCAAAGGAAAGGAAGTTTTGGGACAAACCCATTCTTGTTCATAAATGTGGGAAGTTGATATTTCAACCACTAACTTTCTCCATTAATCACAATTCTAGAAAATGGGAAATCTTGATTTTTTTTGAATTTTAAATTGGCAAGGGAAATTTCCTCATTGTTTCCCTCTCATGGAATCATGACCTATATAGGAAATCCCCCTCAACAGTTTTCCAACATTTTCCTTTTTACATTAGTAGCATAAATATTTACACTATCATTTTAGCAAAATATACTTATATTTACAAGTTGGGAGAAATAGGGATATTACAATAGTTGTGAACCAACACATCCCATGGAACGACGTCTCATTGAATATAAAGACCAAAATTTACCATACTAAAGAAGCAAATTTTCAAGAAATCAATAAGAAATTACTACTCAAATACCATCCATTCGAAGACCGATCGACAGAAAAGTTGGCAGAAGAACAACCAAATAAGGATCTAAATTCCCATTCGAAAATTGTTATAAGTCAAAGATCAAAAAAATATGGCATTCTTAAAGAAGCCACGAGACTCAACAATATTCCCCTTTATGAAGGAAATTAAGACCCAAGAAGACATTGGTTTGTATGTGAAAAATTATTGGATGCAGCTGACATATCAGACGAAGGTAAGCAGATGAGGCAATTCGTTATCGCTCTTCGACATTGTGTTCTAACATGGTTCATGAATTTCAAAGAAAATCAAATCCGATCAAATTCAGAAATAAAGAGAAATTTATGATCATTTTTCAAGGTCCAGGATGTTACACACTTGGCCGCACAAAAGATGAAATAAATAAAGAAATGACCAGGCAAGTCGGTTCGTGAATATGAAAAAATATTCAAAGATCTACTTAGCCAAATACCATCGATAATTGACCAAAGTCTACTAGTACAATGGTATGTCACTGAATTTATACAACGAATCAGAACTCCATTACAAATTTATGAGATAACCCCGTGCGAAGATGCATTACATAAAGTGCAATAGGTCAATTTGGATGATGACAGCCCATCGACTTCCTCATCGACAAAAAGGCTAGAAGAAAAAATAGAACATCTACAACAAACCATTAAAAATCTATCCTTGAGAAGAAGCAAGGTATGGTGTACCACATGCTGCGAAGATGGTCATATAAAATATACTTGCAGTCTTAACGATCAAGCACATGGAGCAGTAGATGCATGACGAGTGCAAGAAAAAACATATTGTAACATATGTGAAACCTTGACCAACCATAGTGTACAAGATTGTCCGCACAATTTGAAAAATACCAAGTGGTGTCATATCTATGAAATGCACAACCACAAAACATTTGAGTGTCATCTAAATGCACAAAATAGAAATGTAAATAAATTATATCACACTGAAGCAACAAATCAAAATAACGACTATGGGAGAAGAACTAATTATTATGTTTGATGTCGAGGTCGAGGGGGCCGAGGTCAATCCAGATTCCAAGGTCAGGATTGAGGTCAACCATACTATCACAATTGTTGGAAATATGACCACATTAGCCTCGAATTCCCAATAAAATATAGGGTTGACCTGAAATTCTGTAACATTTGTGGCATTGGCGATCATTCAATGGAAGATTGTCCAATAGTACTTGATAATATCATGACAAAAAATAATGTAAACATCCTATATGTGGTCTCAAAATAAGAAGTGTTAAATTCAAATAACTTACATGCCATCACCAGATCGAGCGCGAGACAGGATAATACCCCCCTACATGATCGACAGACAGGGAAATCTAGTCAGTTTCCAAATCTAGATAAAAAAAAAACAAATTATGAGGGAAGTGCTTAAATTCTTCAGAAATTCTTATCAAGACCAAACCAAACAGAGGTAGAAAAAACAAAGATAGTGTAAAATAATTCTTACATCTCTTAAAATAAAAGCATTCAGTTGGTCTATTGCTAGATTTGTTTAATATACTAAGAGCGTATAAAGAAGGACAAAGGCCATCCAAATATGTCAAAAAACTCTCATGTAAAAATAAAGATTATGATCCACGGGTCAACTTAGAAATTCATGGGGTGTTGATTAAACTGGAAGTCATTGAGTTTGGATCACAAGTAAATATCCTACCTTGAGAGACATGGTTACAGCTGGGACGACCTTCATTATCACCAAAACTAAACTACCTAAATCTAATGGATCAAATATTAATAGAGCTTGTTGGTATTCTCAGAAATGTTGAAACTTATATCATGGGTATATCGATGTTAGTCGACTTTGAGGGAATACTAGTATATGTAGCACTTGTTGGTCAGCCATGGGGATGACAAATGAAAGAAAATATCTCTCTTGAAAAAGACAGAATCAAGTTAAAATTGAATGGAAGAAAAATAATAATTCCTATGGATCCTGATGAAGGGAAACCTTGGAGTGAGTCATTGGACAAAGATCAGGAAGCGTGATTTCTATACCAAATAGTCAATGAACCAAGAGATTACATAGAACCAAATGCACAAGGAGAAATCTCAGCCAAATCTCCCTTGTTGGTTGGACACAACTCCGACTCGGCATTATATAACTCACAGAATGAAAATTATGAAACACACTCAAAATATTGTTGGACCATTGAAGCCATCCCAATTGCACATTCTAGAACATGTTATTCAAGCAGTACCTATGGTTTATGAAAAAATACTCCTACAAGAACCTACACTTATTCCGACTGACAACATGGTGAGAAAGTCATTACATTACAACAAACGAAATGTTCCATCGATGTATGTCGAGGAAGTTTCTCAATCTATCAAAGAACAAGGAAAAACCCAAATATTGGTAGAAACCTTTACAGACTAGGAGAAAATGTGGTGGGAAACACATTCCCCAAGACTGCAAATGTGGACAACTGTATCAACTTACTTTGTAGAATGATTCAAATAAAAGAAACTAGCCAAAGCATATTTCAAAGTTGGGTATGACCCAATCGAGCATATTCACTATTGCGAGAATGAATGGTGTAGAATAGGATATAGAGATGAAAGGGTATGTCCTCACATGTTTCCAAGAACATTATATGAAATACCAAACAAATGGTACAAGATCGAAGAAGCATGTGACCATATGCTAAATTGGTCCGACATCAAAGAAAATTTTATCCGAGACTTCAAATTTACCACGGAAGAGGAACATCTAAAATAAGCAGTGCAACAAATGAAACATTTTTTAGAAAAACCAACTCCAGCTACATATAATTAAAAACAAAAGATGACGGTTTATCAAGGATCGACATCGACTTACAACCTTATTTCGACAAAAAATAATGGAATTATGACAACATGAAGAATCAACATGGAGAATATAAGCTTTTCAGGCCAGAGCTTCCGATGGAAAAGTGATCACCAGACGTTGAAAAATAATGTAAAATTAGCACAAAATATATCTAAGGAAGAAAAAGAAGACCAAGAACAGCCTAACTTCTCGGAGAGATTCACCAAAATTGAAGAAGGGGAATGTTATCTCAATGAAGAAAAACCACTAGAGTGGATGGATGTTGAAATCAAAACTAAAGAATACAATATATCAAATGATGATCAACCAAAAATGGCACAAGTAGGTGATGTAAATGTGCTGAAAATGCATAGAATAGATCTAGATAAACAATGATACACACATTTGCAGAGAGAATAGGAGAAAGAAGAAGGAGAGAAAGAATGAACGAATTCTCATTAACTATTGTGAATAATGAATAATTTACACATGATATACTCCGTATAACTCAATGAGTGCACACTGGAGGAGAACCAATGCACCATAGTGATGGTATAGAGTGATCTGGACACACACCAATAGTTACGGGAGTGAACTACCACCTAGTCTAGTCTCTGAGGTAGTTACGGGAGTGAACTGCCACCTAGTTGAGTTAACTAGTCAACTAGTCTTCAGTTAACTAACTGAACAGAGAGTAGTGAGGAGTTAACTCATGGAATCAAGGGTAATGCATCAGTATGGTGATGATACCAAGGAAAGGTCTAATTAGCATGGTGATGATCCCAATGTTGCATGGTGCAAAACCAATGCAACATCTAAACTCAACTAGTCAAACTGAAATGTCAACTGAAAGAGAATATTCTCCAGGTGAAATATTCTCCCCTAAAATATAGGAGACTAGATAATGACTAATTATGACTAATAAACAAGGAAAAACCTTAGGAAAAATAAATCTTAGGTGTGTGTGAAGTAACTCCAACACCCCCCCTGAGCATCGCTATGATGAAAATAAAGAATGGGTCCTGGAAATGAGGCCATGTTAGGTACCCAAATACAAT
>SNQJ01S0004473.1:267737-288484 GCA_010110895.2 Picea sitchensis
CCCCCAAGGTACAATGTATGTAAAAAGAAGAACTACAGTTGCTAGGAAATTATGTCCTTCACTCCAAGACGACTTCGCAAAGAATGGAACTTTTGCTCAGTGAAGGTCTTGTTGAAGATGTTTGTCATCTATTCTACTGAAGGATAGAACTATAAGTCAATGATCCCGTCGTGTAACAAGTCTTGGATGTAGTGCATGTGGATCTCAATGTGCTTCATCCACTGCCTCTAAACTGGATCTTTATAGAACCTTAGAGTGCTCTGGTTGTCATACCAAATGACGATCGATCGATGAAATTGAATGCCCAACTCAGTGAGAAAATGTTGTAGCCACTTAGCTTGAATGGTTATGTTAACTACCCCTCTTTACTCTGCCTTAGCTAAAGATAGAGCATTGGCAGCTTGCTTCTTGCTCGACCAACAGATAGGACCAGAACCAAGTCTGAGTGAGTAACCAAATGTGGACTTGCGATAAGTGTTGTCTCCAGCCCAGTCGAAATCATTAAACCCAATGAGATATAATGTAGAGTAGGTTTCATAATGAATCCCAAAAGTGATGGTGCTCTATACGTATCGAAGGATACACTTTGCATCATTCCAATGTAGCTCATGTGGCTCCTGCATGAACCTGGAAACTGTGCCAGCTACATTCGAGAGGTATGGTCTAAAGTGTGTGAGATACAACAAGCTCCCCACTAGCTGTCTATACAATGTTCAGTCAACCAGTGGAGTCTTCCTACCATCCTCAAGTTTGAATCCTGGTAGGAGAGGAGTCAGAAAAGACTTGCAGTTTATCATCTTAAATCTCTCAAGGAGATCTTATGCACACTTGGCCTGAGACAGTTTGATGCATGATGCATACTGACTTATCTCGAGTCCAAGGAAGAAGTGTAGTGGACCCATGTCCGTCATCAAAAACTCGTCATGTAGAATCCTCTTGACTGCAACAATCGCTAAATTCAAGCAACCGGTGATAAAAAAATAATCAACATACAGAACTAAAAGTAAAAGTGAATCATTCGTCCTGAGCATGTAGACATTCGAGTCTGATTTACAACATACAAAGTTCTGTGACAACATGTAGGAGTCCATCTTGTCATACCATTCCCTCAGAGCCTACTTCAGGCCATAAAGGGACTTCTTCAGTCGACATACCAAATATGAGTCCCGTAGAAATCCTTGGTGTTGATCCATGTAGATCTCCTCAGAGAGATCATCATGAAGAAATGCATTATTCACATCCATGTGATGGATTTCCCATCCTTTGGTTGCCGCAATGGCAAGTTCCAATCATATGGAATACATCTTCGCTATTGGAGCGAAATTCTCATCATAGTCAATACCATGAACCTACTAAAATCCATTGGCAAGAAGCCTGGATTTGTATCTGCTAATATGTCCATGTGATGCGCTCTTGGTCCTGTAGAAACATCTTCATATGACAAGTTTCCTCCTAGAAGGAAGGGGATACAAATCCCAAGTATGGTTCTCGATGAGGGATTTCTACTCCTCCTGCATGGTTGATTCCCAAAAGGGATTTCCAGCAGCCTCGCCATAAGACTGTGGATCTGGCAACTGAACCAAGAAAATATGTCTGGAGGGAAATGGTTCAGTGGAAATGAGTGCAATAGGAGGCTCCTCGAAATCAGATCGATTCCACCTTGTATCGGTTGGATCACCAACGAGATCCCCTACAGCCTGAAGAGTAGCTTGTTCCCACTTGGGCCTCTGCTCTGGCTCTATAGTTGCATCTGGATGCTTTGACTCTGCATCTGATTGTGCTGACTCTAAATCTAAATCATCTAATTCCTATGAATCATAACTCTCTTATGAAGAAGAGTCGGCATGTGCATGCTCATCATCTCAGACACATGGAAGAATGAAGGTGTTTGCATGTGGTTGTTGAGGTGCATATGAGACACTTTCCTCGAATTGGACACTACGCTTAATGATGAGATAGTTCGAGGAAAGATCAATAAGATGATATCCCTTCACGTCGTCGGGGTATCCAAAAAAAATGCACTCAATGCTCTGTGGATCAAGTGCCTTCCTATTTTCAGAGGGAATCTTGGCCCATGCACATGAACTGAAAATGCGAAAGTGGGTCATTTCCGATTTGAGGCTGCTCCAAGCCTCATAGGGGATCTTATCCTTGACAGATCTATGGGGAGATCTGTTTTGGATGTATGTTTCACAATTAAGTGCTTTGGCCCATAGTCTTTGTGGTAGATACTTTGCATGCAGCATGCAAGATGCCATTTCCTTTAGAGATCTGTTTTTCTGCTCAACAACTTCATTTTGTTGCAGAGTATAGGGAAATGTGTGTTGCAACTGAATCCCTCCCTCATGGAAAATATTATGGATCTCATGATTTACATACTCTCTCCCATTATCACTTCGAAGGACTTTGATATTCTTTCTGGAATGTGTCTCAACCAAGGCTTTGAAATCTTTGAGGTGTTGAAAGACCTTGGCTTTTGCCTGAGAAAGTAGATCCAAGTAAACTGTGAGAAATAATCAACAAAAATGAGAAAAAACCTCTCTTTTCTTATGGATGAATGTGGAAAGGGACCCATAATGTCACTGTGAATCATATCTAAAGGTGTAGAAGCTCACTGACACTTTCCTTTGTCGAATTTCTCTTGAGGGTGTTTTCTGAGAACACATCCCTCAATACTCCCTTGGAGAAATGGATGTCTGGTAGACCATCAACCAATCTGTTCTTGGAAATTTGTTTCATGTATCTGAAATTCAAATCTCCAAACCTTTCGTGCCATATCCTACTACTTTCATCAACATGAGTGAGAAGTAAAGAAGAATCAGGTTCAATGAATTCAGAAAAAGCATACAATCTAGACTGATGATTTACCTCACCGGTAACAACCCTGGAGTTGGTTTGCATGTCATATATGACCATGTAATTTGGTGTGAATATGACTTTCTTTCAAGTACCTAAATTTTTCATCTGATACACGGAGAGAAGGTTGAAACAAAGTTTGGGAACGTGCAACACATTCTCAAAGCTTCCATTGGTGAGTTCAATCCTTCCTTTTCCAGTGACTTCGACAAAAGAGTTGTCCCCCATCAGAATAGGAGAACCTTTGCATGCATCCAATGAAGAATAAACTACTTTTGAGGCAGCCATGTGATGTGATGCTCCTGAATCTATGATCCAAGCATCAAGAGAGGAGTTGATTCCAATCAAGGCATGGCTAGAATTGCCTTTCTTGGAATTCGGATCTTCTAGCTTCTTCTTCTTTGCACCCTTAGGGATGTGATCTCCAAGGTTTTTTTTCTGAAGTATTTGAGACATCAGATTTTTTTTTTTTCATGCATGCGGATTCCGGATGGAATCCTTTGTGACAGTATGTGCATTTTCCCCTTTTCTTCCCTTTTCCCCTTGTGTACCCTTCCTTCTTCGGATGTGCATGAGCTTTCCATTAATATTTATCTTTAAATTTATGATATTTTTGGGTTTCATCATGCACTATGAGTGCATGTTCCCTTGGGCCTTTGATTGTGCCCATGTTGATGAGCTTGGTTTTCTCTTGTGTCAGGGATTCAATAAAGTCCTCAAGAGAAGGAATCTTCCAAGTGGCTCCAGAGGAAAATCTAACAGTATATAATGTATATACGAATACAGAGAATTCAGGACCAAGCTTGGAGAGAATGGTGAGAACCATTTGTTTCTCCTCCTTTGATTTATCAACCCCGCAAGCTTTGAGTTACGATAGTAAATCCTTGAATTTTCTAAAGAAATCTTGGATATTCTCGAAGATTTTTGGAACCAATGTGAGCAGCTCCACCTATATCATGTGTCCCCTCATCTCATCCTGTTTTCCAAAGAGCCCTTCCAAGGTGGTCCAGGATTCATTGGGAGTCTTATAGGAAGATATGTGAAAAAGGAGATTGGGATAAATTAGACTACAAATTGTTTCGAGTGCCTCATCCATGCGATTTAAGTACTTGTATTTTTCTATGGATGATGTCGATTATGTATCTATATTCAAGGTTAACCTGTACAACCCCCTAATTCGGAGATGTATGGTTATTTTCTCCTTCCATGAAAAATAGTTGTAAGGTGTAAGAATGAGTTCTTTTGGAATTCCATCTTTTCGTTGTCTTCAATCTTTTGTACCTGCAAATAATTTTGGTGTATATTTTGCTTAGCAATCCATCGGCTCTAATACCATGTAAATGTGTTGAACCTACACATAATATNATATATATATATATATATATATATATATATCTAAACAATGATACACACATTTGCAAAGAGAATAGGAGAAAGAAGAAGGAGAGAAAGAATGAAAGAATTCTCATTAACCGTTGTGAATAATGAATAATTTTCACATGATATACTCTGTATAATTCAATGAGTGTGCACTGGAGGAGAAAAAATGTGCCATAGTGGTGTTCTAGAGTGATCTGGACACACACTAGCATTTACGGGAGTGAACTTCCACCTAGTCAAGTCTCTCAGGTAGTTACGGGAGTGAACTGCCACCTAGTTGAGCTAACTAGTCAACTGGTCTTCAGTTAACTGACTGAACAAAGAGTAGTGAGGAGTTAACTCAGGGAATCAAGGGTAATGCACCAGTCTAGTGGTGATACAAATTCAAGGTCGAATTAGCATGGTGATTATCCCAATGTTGCATGGTGACAAAACCAATGCAACATCTAAACTCAACTCAACTAGTCAAACTGAAGTGACAACTGAAAGACAATATTCTCTAGGTGGAATATTCTACCCTAAAATATAAGAGATTGGATAATGACTAATTATGAATAATCAACAAGGAAAAACCTTAGGAAAAATAAATCATAGGTGTGTGTGAAGTAACTCCAACAGGAGACTATTGGACAAAGAAGGAAATAGTCGACATAGTAAACTTACTCAAAGAATACCAAGACGTGTTTGCATGAGACTATAATTATCTAAAAGGACTTGTATAAGAAATGGGAGAGCTAAAAATTGGACTCATCCCAAGAGAAAAACCAATAAAAAAGTGACCTTACAAATTAGCACACAAATACAGGCCCATCATTCAGAAGGAAATCGAAGGAATGTTACCAACATACATTATATATCCAATCGACAAAGTTGAATGGGAAAATATTATGGTGGTTCAACCGAAGAAGCATGAATCTGAGAAGTTAATAATTTGCATCGACTTTAGAGGTATCAACAAACTAACTTTAATGGATCTATTTCCCACTCTGTTCACTGACGAAATAATTAATGAAGTCACAGGACACGAATTCTATTCATTTACGGATGGATTCTCAGGATATAATCAGGTACCAATAGCCAAAGAATATCAACAAAAGACGACATGTGTCTCTGAATTTGGGTCCTTCGTCTACAAGGTAATTCCATTTGGAATGAAGAATGCCCCAACAATTTTCTCAAGAATAGTAGTCAAAACATTCCAAGAGTATATATACAAAATGATGGTTGACTACTTCGGCCATTGGATGATATAAAACTTATTCAAAAACCATATTCAATGGATTATACTGATGCTTGAACGATGTAGACAAATCCAACTATCTCTCAACATTAAGAAGTGCATCTTTTCCACACCAATTGGCATTTTTTTAGGTCATGTGGTATGAAAAGATGGTGTAAAAGTCGACATGGAAAAGATCAAAACTATCCTCAACTTGAGGCCTCCTGTAAATCAGAAACAAATTAAAATCTTCATTGGACACATGATATACTAAAAAAAAATTATACACCATTATTCAGATATCACATTCCTAATGGATGAGCTGCTCCAGAAATAAATTGAGTTCAGATGGAGTCAAGACTACCAGGAATCATTCGAATTCTTAAAGAATAAATTCATTGAAGCACCCATATTAAAATTTCTTGACCGGTCAATAAGGTTTCACGTCCATGTTGATGCCTCAAACGTTGTTTTCGGGTCAGTTCCAGTGCAACCATATGAAGACATAGTCAGCCATCCAAACACACACACCAATCGAAAATTGAACAAAGAAGAAAGGAACTATTCAACCATGGAAAGGGAAATTTTTTTTATGATATTCACACTACAAAATTTTTGACACTACCTACTCACCAAACCTTTCACATTATTTACAGATCATTAGGCATTAAAATACTTATTCCATAAACTAGTTCACCAGGGAAGAATATGTTGTTTCTTACTCTTATTCTAGGAGTTTGAATTCGACATAATCGCTCGACCTGGGAAAAAGAATGTCTGACCCAACCATCTATCTCGACTTGAAATAGGAGAGGATCCGGTGGGCATAGATGACGACCTCCCAGACGCACATCTATTTCAAGTTGAAGCTGCCCCAAAATATTTGGAGGATATAGAAAACTTTTTGGAAGATGGAAAGGCTCCAAAGGATCTTACAACAAATAAAAAGAAGGTTCTAGCTCTAAAAGCAACACCATTCATCCTTATAAATGGATATCTCTACAAAATGGGACCTGATGATATCCTAAGGAGATGCGCTCTTGAGCATGAAAGAGAAGACATTATTAAGGAGGCCCATACAGGGCCAGTTGGTGGCCACTTCCAGGCTGACACAACAACTCGAAAGGTACTTCAGGTTTGTTTGTGGTGGTCAACTTTACATAAAGACTGTCGAGATAAAGTTAAGAAGTGTGATAGTTGTCAAATTCTTGGGCAACCTCTATGGAATAATGAAATGACACTAAGATCAGTGAACTCCAATCGATCATTTGAAATCTAGGTTGTCGACTTTGTTGGCCCTTTTCCTCAGAGAGAAAAAATAACCAGCGTGAAATATACTATTAATGTAGTATAATACATGACCAAATGGGCAAAAGATGAAACAATTTAATCATCCACCAAAGAAGTTGCGGTGAAATTCATTTATGAGAACATAATCACAAGGTTTGTATGTCCACTTACACTAATCAACGACCAGGGAACACACTTTGTAAATGAAAAAATCCAAGTCCTGATAAAGAATTATTTGATCAACCATAGACGAACAACAACATATCACCCCCAAGAAAATGAGGTGGTCAAATCATTTAATAAAACACTACATAAAGGACTCACCAAAATCTGTGGTATCAACAAAAAATGATTGGGATGATAAAATTCCTAGAGTTTTACGGGCGTATAGATTTTCTTATAAACGATCAACCGGAAAGACTCCCTTCAATTTAGTATATGGGAAAGAATCCATTATTCCATAACATTTTTTTTCCAACTTCGACAAG
Organism: Picea sitchensis; assembly: GCA_010110895.2. Classification (NCBI taxonomy): domain Eukaryota; kingdom Viridiplantae; phylum Streptophyta; class Pinopsida; order Pinales; family Pinaceae; genus Picea; species Picea sitchensis. The sequence goes on from SNQJ01S0004473.1 coordinate 274,971, forward strand.
GTAGCATCTATGGTTAAATTCGACTAAGGCAGAAGCATGAACGACTGATTGTACCAATTAAATAAGATAGAAGAAGGAATATTAATGGAAATACACCATCACGAAGTGCAAAAAAAACAACAGAAATCATGGCTTGACCGTCATTTAAATAAAAAGGACATCAAAAATGGAGATCTAGTCTTGATATATGACAGTTGAATAAAAGGAAAACCAAGAAAGCTAGAGATAGTATGGCTTGGACCTTATGTTGTCGAAGACAAATGACCAACCAGAACAATTCAACTTCAAACCTTATTAGGGATTCCATTCAAGAAATTAATCAATGGATCTCGTTTTAAAAATTATTATACTTAGAAGAGGAGAAACCATGTTGGAAAAATTAGCAGGAAAAATTCCAACAGGGACCGACCAGAGCTAAAAAAGAAAATATAACAATCTGGTCGAAGTCAAAAAAATATAGACTAATCACATCATTAAGGAAATAAATTGTACTTTTACTAATAAACCAAAGTCAATTATAAAATTCAGGTATAGAAATACAGGTATAAGAAATTTATAGGAGAGAAAGATAAGTATTAAAGAACCTTCAAAACCTCAATGAAAAGCAACAAAAATCATAATGGAGAGAGAAAGAATCCCTTGGTCTAGCCACAAACTAAGTAGAAGAAGACATGATCAATGCACCACTCCATCTCCTAACTTAAGAGAAATCCTCCTGAAAATATAGTCAAGTGATCAAGACAGATCCCATTCAAGAAAGTGAGAGTCAAGTGAGCATGGTTATCATATAAGTGTGGGGAAGAACAACAAAATGGAGGAGCAAACTAACTATTAAGAACATTGACTAAGTAGATCCAACAATAAAAAACTAGATGACTCAAGAGAAATCTTCGATCGATCCATATACTGACCATGGATCAATAGAGGAGACATAGTCGGTCGCACACAAGAAAAGACCGACCATGAAAAAAATGACTCCAGAGAAGATGTCGCATTTAAGTCGTTGTAGGAAAGGATCGACAAGAAGGAAAGAAACATTAATGAATGACAAGATAGAGACGACAATTGCGTACCCACGGACATAAAATTGGATCAACTCAACACGAACAATAATCCTTTGGAAACCGACACCATGTACACCGGATGTGCCTAACATTAACGCTGATTCAACATTAACACAGACACCTCCTCGCACGAACTTGCTAGATCTTCAATAGTCATGGTTGATACCCGTACTTCCATGACTCACTAGGTGAGGAAAAAAAATATCTCTATTTAAGATCATAAATATTTTGTCAGTAAAAATTGTATCAACAAGAGTCGACTCAGTTGCACAGGACAACGTTCATCATTAAGCACACAATTCTATGCAAATCTGTGATCTGGTAAGATTCAACCACATGTGAAATGTTCCGCTACCCTATCAGTTACCTTCAAGTTCACGAAACCAGACTCTATATATCAAAGCTAGAGGAAAGTGAAAAAAACCATTATGCACATAGTTAAGTTTGTAAACATTAACCATGGGGCCGATGAGCATAAAAGATGATGACCCTCTTGAACTAAACCCTCAGAATTCAGAAGTTGCTCAACCATCATGGTTATAGACGTCAAAAGAAGAGATTCACTCTAATGTGAAGGAAGGGGTGCCCCTTGTGGTTTCATCCACTTAATTTTCATTAGAAAGGGAGCACTCACGAACAATACCTAAGATTGGAAGTCACAGTCCAGTTCAAGTTACTTGGACAAAATGCAGAAAGAAAATGTCAAAATATTGTTTCAAGTAACATATTTATGTGGAAAGAAAAAGTTGATTGTGGAATCAAAATCAGGGATGATGTCAAATCTAGGAATTCAATGGAGTGAAAATAGATACTAAAGAGAAATCGATAAGGTTACATAACCTCTTCGATCTGGGAAGACACTAACCAAGAACCAACCTCGTATTAGTATTGAATATATGAATGCGGATTTTCAAAATGAAGAATTATAACCAAAAAAATCTCAGGAACCTTTGAAATATGAGAACGCCCACCCTGAACTTCAAAACACACCCTATCCAAAATGGTTACATCTAGAGAAACCTTTTACTTAGCCTGAGTTTGATTGCCTGGGAGAACTCAAAAATGTGTGTGTCAAAATACCACTATTTCAAGCCATCAAGGATGTGCCCATATATTCAAAAGTGGTATGGGAACTTTGCTTGACGAAACGCGGTAGGAAACGAAAGGATCCCCAAACCATCCATATCATGGGGAAAATGTCTCACTTAATGATGGGGGGAGTTATTGAAGCTAAATAATTAGATCTAGGCGTTCCATTATTTAATCTACATATCAACAATATACTCATCAATAAAACAATAATTTACCTTGGGTATTCCATCAATGTTATGACACGTGAGACCATGCAAGCCTTAGGTCTTACGGGCCTTAGAGAAACCCCAATCATACTCTATCTAGCCGACAAATTAACCATTAAACCAGAGGGAATCTTGGAATATGTAGTGATCTCAGTAGACTCGTGGGAATATCTCACTAATTTTATGTTCCTACAATCAAAAACCTCTTTGGGAGGGTATTCTCTAATCCTAGGAAGGCCTTGGTTGGCCACAACAAATTCTTACATTGGCTATATGTTAGTAAATATGATCATCTCTCATGGGACATCCACAAAACAATTAATTCTCTATCCTCCCACCAAGCCCAACATTAACCTAGAGACGCCACTTTGGGTTGATGGAGAAGATAGTGGGGAATAAGGAGAAGCCCATCAAGTCCTCTCCATAGACCAATACTTAGCCATAAGAGAAAAATAGAGGATGATGAAATCAATGATTTTATAGCTTCCTCTTCCTCAAAAAACACACATATTATTGAGCATGTGATGCAACCAGAGACACATGCTTCTCTATCCTCAACACGAATTTCTCCCATATAACACAAATCCAAACTAGAAAAATACCAAGGATCCCTTACAGAAACCATGGAAATCATCCCAGGGAAAAGTGTTGCAAAAGCGCAGTCATTCCTTGACCTGGGATTACTCTAACATGAAGAGAATCCTTCTTGACCTATGCACACATCACATATGTATTAAGGAAGGATCCTGACCCATCTACCAACCCCGATGTCATATGCATCTGACATTGAAAGAAATCGTCAAAGAAGAGCTACAAAAATTTCTCATAACTAACTTCATCTACCCGATTTCTAATAGCCAATGGGCCTCCTTGTTGATTATTTGGGTTAGTTGTCATTTATGTCAACCCTTGAAGAAAGTATGGTAGTGAATTCTCGTAGCACAAAGTTTTGGCTAATGGACCCAAGTTGGTTTGATGGATAATGGTATGAGTTTTGATATATTTGTAGGTAAGACTATTCTAGATGGATAGTACATGTCATGCCATTTCTGGTGGTATGTGGAATGTCACATAACTCCTCACGTTTAGAGAGTTATGGCCATGTGAAGTTGGAGAACCCTCATGAGTCATCTAGAAGCCCCAAAAGGTCAAAGTAGTCAAAGTGTTTGCAAAGAATAAATTATTTAAATAATAAAGTGAAGTGATGAGTGTACTATAAGTCAAAGAGGATGCAAAAGAAATTATTTAAATAATAAATTTAATGGATAACTTACTAATTATGGAAAGTGGTTAAGTTAAGTGGACAAGTGGTTATAAGTGGGTTAACCCTAAAATAAGGAAAGTGGGTTAAGATGGTTAAAAGATAACCCCTTGAGGATGCTACATGAAAGTATAAATAAGAGGCAAGGCTCTCTCATTTAAATATACTTGAACGTATTGAATATCATTGAATATATATTTTGTGAAAGGCTATTTAGGAAAGTATTATTGATAAAGAAAAGTGCGGCAGGAAAAGTGCAGCAGGAAAACTGTGGTAGGAAAAGTGTGGCAGGAAAACTGCAACAGAAAAAGTGCAGTAGAAAAAGTGTGACAGAAAAATCGCGACAGAAAAATCGTGGTAGAAAAATTGCGATAGAAAAATCATGGAAGAAAAAGTGCAGCAGAAAAATCATAGCAGAAAAATCGTTGCAGAAAAACTGCGGCAAAAATATTCCGGTAGAAAAAGTGCAGCAGAAAAATCCTAGCAGCAACATGGTTGGGATCTATTTATGAAAGATATGGCACATCTTGTTTAAGGTATGTTTTGTGATCTAGGGTTTATCTCTTGATATGGTATTGGATGTTTAGCATTGATGCATATATCAGCTTTGTTGAGGGATACAATTGGTATTTTGTTGTTGGTATTTGGCATATGGGTATTGGTATTTTGGTTGTGATGTGTTGCTGAAGTTGTTGGTTTAGCTTGAGGCTACATAACAATGAGGTTGCAGCACATGGCTTGATGTAAGGGTTTATGGTATTTGTTATGGATAGAGTGATGAATTGTTAGATAAATTTTGAAGGTTATATTGGTGTATGTCTTTGGTATATGGTTGAGGTACATGTTGGGTACATGATTGAGACAAGTAGTTGATGAGTTGGCACATACATGAGGTGTATAGTTGATGAGTTGGCACATACATGAGATGTATAGTTGATGATCTGAGTACATCTTGATGAGTCAAGGTTGATGTATGGTTGATGCATGGTACATGTTGGTTCAAGTTATTGGTACAGGTTGTTTGTTGTAGGTTGATTGGTACAGGTTGTTACAGGTTATTGGTACAGGTTGGCAGTGACAAGTTGACAGTGGAAGTGGTTGATTTAGTACACTGACAGGTTTTCTACATTTGGAATTTATATTTCAGGGCGGTTGAATGGGAAAAGGATAGGTTATTGTACCCACTTTCCAGTTGTAGCCGGATAACATGGGGGGTTGCAGCCTCCTTCTGGTTGTAGCCATAGAATTGGGAAGTTGGAGATTCCCTCAGATTGTAGCCTGAGAAACTAGGGGCTTGGAGCCTCCTTCCAGTTGCAGATGGAAAACAAAGGAAGTCGGTGCTTCTAATAAATGTAACTCTTAAAGACATATAAGAAAAAACATTATGTGGTTTTCTCTCGCTTTGGGTTTCCACGTAAAACATTGGTGTATTGTGTATGTGTATGATTGCTCATTTGTTTATTGTTTATTTACTCTGCAACTATTGGATGATAATGCTACATTGATATAACACTTGCATTTTATGGTTTAAAAGGATTGAATTTCTCCATCATGGAGAAAGGTAGATCATTTGTGGTTTAAAAGGATTGAATTTCTCCATTACTCTGCAACTATTGAATTTCAAAGCATCCAAAAGGTCAAAGCAAAAGGGAAAGAAAAAGTAAAAAGAACATAGAAGCAACAATGACATCTCAAAAGATGATGAAGAAATGGCCAACTTTGTCAAAATATTGAATAAAGGAACCAAGGACATATATAAAGGTAAGTTTCCATTGATTTGTTTTAATTGTGATGTATTGGTCATTTTGCTAACAAATGTCCTTATAAGAAAAATAATAGGAATGATGAAGATTAATCAAATAGAAAACAAACATATAAAGGCAAAAGAACCACAAATAAATATTTCAAGAAAAGCTTATGCACTGAAGAAGACATCACCTCATCAGATGAAGATGAAGTCGGTGACAGTGAGACAGAAAGAGTTATATTCATGGCAGTAGAAGACTCTGATAAATAAGACACCTAAGAAGAATACGAAGAGGTAGAAGTTGACTATCGAGAAGAATTGTTGTGTTCCATAGAAGTTATAAGAAGAGAAAACAAGAAAAACAAGAAGCTACAAGAGGAACTAGACAAGAAAGAAGACACTCGGGAACTAGAACAAATGATCACAAATTTGAAAGTTCAAATATAAGAAGATAAAAGAATTCAAGAAATACTCAAAGAATAGCTAGAAGAAAGAGACAAGATCACTGGAAATTTGGAAGCAGAGATTGTCATATTAAGAAAGGATCTTCAAGAGAAAAATATGTAGAACTGCTCAAAAGTTTTGGATAACATTATTAGCAGTCAAAATCCTCATCACGACAAGTCCAGAATTGGATATAATCAGAAAGAAAAGGGATCAAGCTCCAAAACAACATAACAAGAAACATATCCAAAAAGCTATGGAGAAACAAGAAAAGGGGATATGAAAACCTACAAAGAATATTATAGAGACACTCGTCCACCGAGAAGATTCATATTTCAGAATCAATGACCTACAGATAGGCCTCAGTATGAAGAAGGATTCAGAAGAGCAACTCCTTTCAGAATATCTTCAACTCCCAAGTATCAAACTATATTTTTTGGTTTATGTTATGCATGTAATAATTTTTGACATAAAGCTATGAATTGCAGAGATAATAGTAGGAACATAAACAACTTTGAAAGTCATACCCAAAAGGGTTATCTAAGAATGCCCAGTGAAATACAGAGAAGAAGTTACAACAGGTTTGAATCATTGAGAACTGAAGTGGAATGCTACAAGTGTAACACCTTTGGACACATGGCCAAAGATTGCAGAATCACAATTCCTCATAGAGAACCACAACACAACAACAACAGTCACAAACAAGAACCTCAGAAGAGAACATGGATAAGAAAGCAGAATCAATATAGCAATGAAGAATGCACACTCTCTCTATAAGATAAGCAGAAGAAACGTGGGTGGTATGTTGACAGTGGTTTTTCAAAACACATGACAGTTGATAAAGAAAGGTTTCTTACATTAATAAAGGAAAGAGATGGATCGGTCTCCTTCAAAAATGATGATTCAGCTAAAATCGTTGCAAAAGGAATAGTCAAAATTGGAAACAAGAATACCAAGGAAGAAAATGTTCCACTAGTAGAATATATGAAACATAATATTCTAAGTGTGATTAAAATGTGTGACCAAGGTCATAAAGTTACTTTCGATTCACAAAAATGTGAGATAAGAAAAGAAGGTTCAGAAAAATTGATTGCAGCAACTGCAAGAACTTCAAGCAACATATATGTATTAAGTGAAATTGGAAATGAAAAGTGTTGTCTAGGAAAGGAAGATGAAAGTTGGATATGGCACAGAAGAATGGGTCACGTACACTTTGATAACCTTGTCAAATTCATTAAAAAGGAAGAAGTTAGAGAAATTCCCTATATTATGAAACCAACCAACATTTTATGCAAACATTGTCAACAAGGAAAGAAAATAAATACTAGGTTTAAATCAAAGGAATATTCAATGACAAGACCACTAGAAATTGTGCATATTGATCTAGTTGGACCAACTACAACAAAGGTTTTAAAAGGTGAGAAATATTTTATGTTATTAGTTGATGGTTATACATGAATGACTGCAATTTGCTTTCTCAGAAATAAGTCAGAAGCTTTTGGAAACTTCAAGGTCTACAAGGAAATGGTTGAAAATGAAATGGATTCAAAAATCAAATGTTTGAGATCTGATAATGGAGGAGAGTTCACTTCAAAGGAATTTATGGAGTATTGCAGTAGGCATGGAATAAAAAGGAAATTCTCATTTTCTCAGACACATCAACAGAATGGAGTTGTTGAAAGAAAGAACGGGAAAGTACAGGAAATGGCTCGAACAATGTTAATGGATTCCAAATTGAAAAATATATTTTGGACACATTCAGCACATACAATGGTTCACATTCCAAATAGAGTAATGCTCAGAAACAACATGGAAAAAACTCCCTACGAGCTATGGAAAGGAAGACCAACAAATTTGAAGCACTTAAGAGTATTTGGAAGCAAATGCTACATCAAAAGAGAAGATAGCAGAATGGGAAAGTTTGACTCTCATGTGGAAAAAGGATTACTTGTTGGTTACTCAAATACAAGGAAAGCATACAAGTGTTACAAGCTAAGGTTGAACAAAGTTGTGGAAATCATAAATGAAACAATTCATGAAACAGGTGGACGAGAATTAAAGGAAGAAGAAAATGAATCAATGGAACAACTTTACGAAGAAGAAGCAGAAGAAGTAGAAGGGGAAGATGAATAGGATCAGACAGAAGTAGAATAGAAAGTTTAGCAAGTGCCTCCAAAGACACCTAGCAAACGAGTACATAAGAGTCATCCTTCAGATCAGATTATTGGAAACAAAGATGCATGAGTTGAGACTAGAAGAAGAATATGTTCACCAGAATAAACACACCTAGCACTCTCATCTATGATTGAACCAAACAGTTTTGAAGAGGCCAACAAGGATGAATTTTGGAATAAGGTCATGGATGAAGAATTAGATCAAATAGAGAAGAATGACACTTGGGAATTGGTTCCAAGACCAAAGAATAAGAATGTGATTGGCACAAAGTGGGTATTCAAAAATAAATTGAATGAAGATGGACAGGTTACAAGGAACAAAGCTAGATTGGTATGTAAAGGATACGCTCAGGCTGAAGGAATTGACTATGAAGAGACATTTTCCCTAGTTGCCATAATGGAAGTAATCTGATTTGTTTTAGCTTATGCTTGCTCCAAGAATATTAAAGTATATCAGATGGATGTAAATAACTTGAAGAAGAAGTCTACATTGAACAACCAGAAGGATTTCAGTTATTAGAGAACGCAAATTATGTGTGTAAATTGAAGAAGGTCTTGTATGGTCTGAAACAAACTCCTAGAGCATGGTACTCTAGACTGGATAAATATCTACAGTAGGAAGGGTTCAGAAAAGGAAGTGCAGACAACAACCTCTACATCAAGGTAACTCAAGATAGTATTTTATTAATTGAAGTTTATGTTGATGATATTATTTTTTGAAGCAATAATGACAGGTTAAGCAAAAAATTTGCAAAGGATATGAAGAATGAAATTGAAATGTCATTACTTGGAGAACTATCCTTCTTTCTGGGTCTTCAGATACGTCAAAGCAACCAAAGAATTTTTATTTCTCAAACTAAGTATATTAGAGAAATGCTAAATAGGTTCAGAATGGGAGATTGCAAATGAGTTACCAATCCTATGAAAACCAATTGCAAGTTGAGAAAAGTTGATGATTCAAAGTCTACATACCAGAGGAAATACAGGTCAATGATTGGCATCTTACTATATGTGACAAAATCCAAACCAGATGTAATGCAGGTAGTTGGACAAGTGGCACGATTTCAAGCAACACCAAAGGAAACACATGTCGTAGCAGTGAAGAGGACTTTCAGACATCTCAAAGGAACAAAAGAGTTTGGATTATGATATCCAAAAGGAAAGGATATATCACTTATTTCCTACATAGATGCAGATTGTGCAGGTTGCGTTGATGACCGACGAAGCACCAGTGGAGAAGTGTTCTACTTGGGTGAGTGTTTAGTGTCATGGCTAAGCAAGAAATAATCATCAGTATCCTTATCTACAGTCAAGGTAGAGTATATTGAAACAACAGCATGATGTACACAGGTTCTATGTATGAAAGAAACTCTAACAGATATACAGGTTGAGTATGATGAGCCCATTCCAATCTATTGTGATAATATAAGCACCATCAATATCTCAAAGATCTCAGTGATGCACTCCAAGACGAAGCACATTCCAATAAAGTATCACTTTAAACGGGAATAGGATGCAGAGAAGAACATCAGAGTTGGATATGTGGGCACAAAAGAACAAGTGGTAGACATCTTTACAAAACCGCTTCCAAGGGAAGCCTTTAAGTATCTTCGCAAGAGACTCGAAGTAATTTCTACTCCAAAATGAATGCTTTTGAATGGTTATTTTATATGTCTTATATTTACACGAGGAAGCACCATAAAGAGGACAGTTTAGGTTGGGAAATCAATTTCAGTAAAAGTTCAGTTAGGGGGCGCAGCCCCGGATGGAAAGATACATTTGCCATTGATGACAAAGTGGGAGATATTTATTAGATGCAAAGGTAAATGCTTGGAGAAAGAGCGCAGAGGCATGGTCAGAGGGGGAGCATGAGTGATATGACTTCAATATTGCATCAGAGTGTTTCCTTCAATGATAAAGGGGGATTTTGTTGATTATTTGGGTTGGTTTTCATTGATGTCAACCCTTGAAGAAATTCAGGTAGCACAAAGGTTTGGGTAATAGACCCAAGTTGTTTTGATGGATAATGGTATGATTTTTTTATATATTTTCAAGTAATACTATTCTAGTTGGATAGTACATGTCATGCCATTTCCAGTGGTATGTAGAACGTCACATAACTCCTCACGGTTAGAGAGTTATGGCCATGTGAAGTTGGAGAACCCTCATGAGTCATCTAGAAGCCCCAAAAGGTCAAGGTAGTCAAAGTGTTTGCAAAGAATAAATTATTTAAATAATAAAGTGAAGTGATGAGTGTATTATAAGTCAAAGAGGATGCAAAAGAAATTATTTAAATAATAAAGTTAATGGAAAACTTACTAATTATGGAAAGTGGTTAAGTTAAGTGGACAAGTGGTTATAAGTGGGTTAACCCTAAAATAAGGAAAGTGGGTTAATATGGTTAAAAGATAACCCCTTGAGGATTCTACATGAAAGTATAAATAAGAGGCAAGTCTCTCTCTTTTAAATATACTTGAACCTATTTAATATTATTGAATATCTATTTTGTGAAAGGTTATTTGGGAAGGTATTATTGATAGAGAAAAATGTGGCAAGAAAAGTGCAGCAGGAAAAGTGAGGCAAAAAAAGTGCGGCAGGAAAACTGTGGTAGGAAAAGTGCGGCAGAAAAAGTGCAGCAGGAAAAGTGCGGTAGAAAAAGTGCGGCAAAACAATCGCGGCAGAAAAAGTGCAGTAGGAAAAGTGCGGTAGAAAAACTGCGGCAAAACAATCGCGGTAGAAAAAGTGTGGCAGAAAAATCGCAACAACAACATGGTTGTGGTCTATTTATGAGAGATATGGCATATCTTGTTTGAGGTATGTTTTTTGATCTATATTTTAGCTCTTGAGATGGTATTGGATGTTCAGTATTGCTGCATATATCATATTTGTTGATGGATAGTTGGTATTTTGTTGTTGGTATTTGGCATATGGGTATTGGTTTTTTGGTTGTGATGTGTTGTTGAAGTTGTTGGTTTAGCTTGATGCTACATAACAGTGAGGTTGTGGCACATGGTTTGATGTAAGGGTTTATGGTATTTGTTATGGATAGAGTGATGACTTGTTAGATAAATTTTGATGGTTATATTGGTGTACGTCTTTGGTATATGGTTGAGGTACATGTTGGGTACATGGTTGAGACAAGTAGTTGATGAGATGGCACATACATGAGGTGTATAGTTGATGAGTTGGCACATACATGAGGTGTATAGTCGATGATTTTGATACATATTGATGAGTCAAGGTTGATGCATGGTACATATTGGTTCAGGTTATTGGTACAGGTTGTTTGGTGTAGGTTGATTGGTATAGGTTATTAAAGGTTATTGGTATAGGTTGACAGTGATAGGTTCAACATGGCAATGGTTGATTCAGTGACAGTGACAGGTTGTTTACATTTGGAATTTATATTTCAGGGCGGTTGGATAGGGCAAGGATAGGTGGTTGTATCCACCATTCGATTGTAGCCGAATAACATAGGGGGTTGTAGCCTCCTTCTGGTTGTAGCCATAGAATTGGAGAGTTGGAGCTTCCCTCAGGTTGTAGCCTGAGAAACTAGGGGGTTGGAGCCTCCTTCTAGTTGCAGCTAGAAAACAAAGGAAGTTTGTGCTTCTAATGAATGTAACTCTTAAATACATATAAGAAAAATTATTATGTGGTTTTCTCCTTCTTTGGGTTTCCACATAAAACACTAGTGTACTGTGTATGTGTATGATTGCTCACTTTTTCATTGTTTATTTACTATGAAACTATTGGATGACAATGCTACATTGTAACACTTGCATTTTGTGGTTGAAAAGGATTGAATTTCTCTATCACTGATTCACCCCTCCCCCTCAATAATCCAACACTCCCCTCTAGTCATAGTACCAAAGAAAAATGCTAAATGGAGAATGGAGAATTTTTGTCGACTATAGAGAACTCAACAAAGAAACACACAAAGACCGTTTCCCACTCCCATTCATTAACCAGATCCTAGATACGTTGGTTGGGAAGAAATATTTTTCTTTCCTTTACAGATTCAGTGAGTATAACCAGATCTAAATCACACCAAAAGATCAAGAGAAAAAAACATTTACCTGTCCTTGGGGGACATTTCCCTACTGTGTTCTGCCATTTGGGTTATGCAATGCCCCCACCACTTTTCAACGAGATTTTATTGGTACGTGTTTTGATCTAATTCATGATTTCATGGAAATATATATGGACGGTTTCACAACATATGGGGGCAAATTTGACGAGGTATTGGCAAACCTAAAGAAAAAATTGATAATATGTAAATAATTGAACATTTCCCTCAACAATGAATTTTTTTTTATAATGTTAACTCATGGTATCGTACTAGGACATTGCATATCATCCAAAGGTATCCAAGTAGATCCGAAAAAAGTACAGGTAATATTAAACTTTTCAACTCCAACTTCGAAAAGAAAGTACAAATTTTCTTTGGATATGTTGACTATTACCGTCGATTCATTGAAATTTTTTCACAAATTGCTCATCCATTATTTGCTTTACTTGACAAAGATATTGAGTTTGTATGTGTTGGGTATGTGCTATATTCTATGCATGTGTGTGTGTGGGCGCGTCATATTCGACAACTACGTATGACGATCCCTTGTAGTATTGAATTTTGTGTCATGTGCGTCAGGCGCTTTCCTAGGGGGGTCCCGAGGGGGGGCCAGGTCTTCCTCCCCTTGTTACGCGCAGCGTTCGGGGCAGCGCCCCAATTTTTTTTTTTTGGGCGTTTTTTGCTATTTTTAGCAGTTTACTAAATTAATACTGAATTAAGGGATTAGGGTTTTGGTATCTACGAAATACCTAAAAACATTGTATATATTGTTTGGTGAATGGTGAAATTCGATATAATGAATATAAGAAAGGTTTTCCCGGTTGAGGGTTTCCGGTATAAAATTTTTGTGTACTCTGTGTATGAGCCATTGATTAAATTATGTTTTTCTTAAGAATCTATATGAATTGCTTTACTTCACAGGTTTAAAACTTACATGTGGTATCGGAGCTCATTTTTGGCTTCAGAGGGACACCTTTGTTATTGAAGGTTTTGCTCGGTCTTGATAGATCAAGTTTATCTTGGGTCTGTGATAAACCTGGGTTTAGTGGGAGATTTTGTAGTGGATATTTGAGTATAGAAAGAGGAATGGCAAGCTCATCTAGAATCGAGATAGAGAAGTTCAATGGTAAAAACTTTGAGCTATGGAAGCTTAAGATGGAGGAACTTCTTGTAGACAAAGAATAATAGATCATTGTGGATCCTGGTACATAGCCTACTAGTACACCGTCTACTAGCACACAAGCTACTGGTACACAACCTACTAGTACACAAACTACTAGTACACCACCTACTGGTATGTCGAAGGAAGATTGGGAGAAGTTGGACAGAAGAGAAAGGAGTATTATTCGACTTTTCCTAGAAGATTCGGTGTTGTAGAATGTCTCGGGAGAATCTACAGCCAAGGAACTATGGGATAAGTTGGGGAATTTGTATCAATCAAAGTCCCTGGTAAACAA
>SNQJ01S0004473.1:291625-342341 GCA_010110895.2 Picea sitchensis
AAAGAAGGCGCGCATTCGAACGGCTGAGAGGTTGGCGCATAGATCTATGACTGAGATTGAATTTCGGACCCCCCCCCCGACTATTCTTCCTTTAACGGTGGGGGTGGGGGGGTCCGGAATGAGGCATTTTTCTTTGGAAGTCACTGTCCCAACGTGTCATCCATCATTTTCGCCCGATCCCATCACTTCTTCTGCATCCTTCATCCACCTCTGCACCACTCATTCCCTTGTCCTTTCTTCCCTTAGCCACATCTCGCCCACCACCCATCCATGAATAAACCCACTTAGGATAATAAGAAAATGATTATATTAATTAATAATGCTAGTAATAAGTTTAGTACAGTTAGTTTCATGTTAGACTAATTAATAATATAGTTAGTTTAATAGGCTAGACTAGTTAATAATTAATTGATTAATTAATTAATAAATAAGTTAGTTTTGTAACTAGGATATTGTTTTGTTAATTAAATATTAAATAAAACACAAAACAAACTAAATAAAAAGAAAAACATTAAAACAAATTAAAACATTAATAATAAAATAAAAAATTAAATAAAACCAAACAAAATAAAACTTAAACAAACATATAATAAAACATATATAAAAAACAAAATATGAAAAATAAAAAAACAAAACATATAAAACAATAAATAAATAAATAAAAACATAAAAACTAACACTACCCTAAGTCTACCCACACAAACCTCATGTAACATCACACCCCAAATCAACAAATAAATCAAAGGACAATGAAAATTTTCGGACCCCCCCTCGCCATCCGGAGTTTAACGAGAGGAGGGGTCTGAAATACTTGTTTTCCATTACCATCCTTTGTATAGGTGTCATACCCATAGGCCAGTGGAAACCCCCCCCCCCCTTAAAACTTATTACTACCTCAAGGGGGTTCCAGAATACCGCATTCCCCAAAAAAAATTACTTTTCCCAATTTTTACCCCTTTTTGCCTGTTCAGGATGTCTTTTTCCAGAGGCGATTCCTGGCAAATGAAGATGGATGTTTAAAAACCGAGAGAGGTTTTTTATCAAAACGGGATGAGGAACGAAAACCTTTCTCATTTGTTTCACAGGTTCCACGAGCCAAGAGAATCAAATCCATCTTTGAGGCCCTTTTTCTAGATTTTCATTTTTCTGTTATAGTCCTGATTTTGCGGGAGCTGTTACGGCGTGATGGAGGAGAATTTGGTGAAACCGAAGGGGAATTTTTTCCAAAACATGCCCATATACAATAATATCCTTCAGTGTTTTCCCAGGTGCCATCGTTGAAGAGAAACAAATGTCCATTCAGACCCCCTTTTTCGTAGAAATCCGACATGTCTTTCATTGCGGACAGTTCAGGATTTTTAGGGATTTGTGGCTATTTTTTGCTGAGGTGGTTGAATCCAACTTCCAAAACTTATGGGGAGATCTATCCTATTTATTTAGAGGATTTTAATGTAAAATGGGGTTGATCTCACACTAAGCAGGTTAGGAGCATTGTAACTTCTATCAAGAGATTTTCCAGAAATATAAAGAAACGTTTCACAGGATTCTTGCATGTTAGCTATTGGTGAAGTTTTTCCCTCATTGTTGAATTTGTATCTTCCTTTGTTATCATTGTGTTGTCTGTCTGGTATTTTTAAAAGGAGTTAAAGTTACATGATTTATCTTTGCATACCCTATTTTTTGACTTTAAAAAAATCTAAATGTTTGTCTTCCGATGTTATAGTGAAGAAATTCTTAAATGCTTCTTTACTGTGATTGATAATATCACTTTTTCTTCTAATCCATCGCTTATTCCCAAAGAATCCACTAGTTGCATTATCTCGCCCTGTGAGAAGACTTCTTATAAATTGTTCTTTGATCTCTATCTTTATGAACAGACCCCATAGCCCAATGGATGTGTGAAACCTTTTCTAGCCAATCTACAGAAAATTACAAGAACATAACCTATTCTACATAACTAGCCTAATATCCTATTTCAAACAAATCTAGATTTGACAAAGAGATCCCTCTCTGAGTCTCGGAGGGCTAGATCCCTGACTCAAAGTGGTTTTGATGTTTCCTTTGTGACTACCTCCACAGCCTTGGGCAAATTATAGAGTGATAACAGATCTCTCAATTATTCTTGGTAAGGTTATGCTGCCAAAATTATTGTTGAATGTGTTTTACATGTTTGGGTAGGGATACCAAGCTTGAAGAAGGAGTYGAAGATCATCCTTRCGAGGAAAGATTGGAGATATTTCATTCTTTCTTTTGTGTGTGGCCTCTTTGTGGCTCGGGGGGTCTAGAGGAAAGAAGATTACCACTAGCATTGGATGGGACATATCGGTGCAGTTGTTCGATTAACAAGCGAGGAACATGAGAAAGTTTCTTGGATTCAATATTATCAGTATCAACGACCTTCTTCTAGTTTCGGTAAACTGTAATTTGGTTATTATATTCATGCATAAATTGTAATTAAACTTGCAATTCTAAATTTGTATATATTAAACTAATTATTAAATGTGAATATAAATGGCCTTTGAGATTAAATTTTTGTATGTATAAATTCTATGTATTGGTAAAATGTTGATGTCTCGAGTTCAATAAACTATTATGAATGAGAAAATTGTCAATCTAGGTAGCTACAAACTCATCTGCTTGATGTACTGACGATAAGCATATCCTTCAATTTTCCACATTACCGATGAATCATTTGGGAATAAATACATTACTTGTTAGTATTATGGTTAGGCTTGTCAATGAAATTTTTACCCATTTGATTTAGTTATAGAGAGATAAATTTCATTCTAAATCGATAAATCATATAGGTTCTTATTATTTCGAACTAAATGATTAATCATTTCAAGATGAGTTGTAGAAGTTAGCAATCAAAAGGAAATTGGAAAAAGACTTGTGACACTTTGTAGAAGGCAATAAATATGCAGACGAAAGCATGGAATCTCTTAGATGGAGGGACCTGATTATATAATTCCAAGAGAAGAGCATGAATTCATACATGAAGCAAGGATTAGGAGGGATATAATCCTAAATAATATGATCCATTAAGAATTATGAAGTATCTATCCGTGTTCGGATTGATAGTAGTAGCCATGAAAAGCAACACATGCTTAGTTTGACTTTAGAAGAAGTATTCTTCAAAAAGAAGCCTTAAAGTATCCCTATCTATACATCCACATCCATGATCCTATGATGAAAGGAAGAAGTTGTAATCTTCAAGGCATGGAATCTATAGAAAAATCCATGGATCCAAGAGATAAAGAGAAACATGAGGAAGAATATGAAGATTCCAAGAGAGAATCACAAGACTTGCAGCTTGGCTTGAACCCACTAGAAGAAATCAAGAAAAAGAAATATAAGTTGTGATGAAGAACAGTGTATGAAATACTTATGAATGTAACTATTGTGAGATTCAGAACTAGAGGTACTCCCAGATGGAAGGACAATACCATGATGATATCGTGTTCTAGTAAACCATACATACCTCTACCTGATCCATTATATCGTCCATAATATCCATGGGTTGGAGTTTACATTAGATGAATGCAAAGATTGTTCTCTGGAGTGATTAAAAAAGAAGCTTATGTAGAGAAACCTCAAGGTTTTGAGGTATACCAGAAATAGACCCTTGTATGTAGATGGAAGAAGATCTTGTATGAATTCAAGCAACTTGGTGCAAAGCCTCTCATGCACAACATAAGCGTGGTGAAAAATTGTTTATAACATATATATTGTATCAGAATGGTTACTCAGAAGCCTAGGATGATGGATTTATAATCCATGACAAACTCTCATGATGACAGAAGAAGTGCCACTTGGATATGTTCCAGTTTGAGCCTTTCCACAATGTTATGAGCTAGCAAGAAATAAGAGAACTAAATCCAACTATGATATACTGTAACCATCAGAGCCATATGAATCCTTCAGAGAAAAACCAGTGTTCCAGACAAACTAAAGTACTTTGAGATCAAGCATTACATTCTTTGTAATGAAGTCAAAAAAAGATAAGTGGTTCTCCAATATATCTCCACATATGAGAAGATAGAAGATATTTTGGTAAATCTTCTATCCAAGATGGAAAAAGTTTGTGTACTTAAGAAACAAGATGGAGCTCATGGAGAGGACTTCCTTATTGAGAAAGGAAGAGATTACTCCAAGTTTGGGAGGGAGCACTAATGTGTTACTGATTTATGGACAGTCATTTTTTCAGTTTGAAAAATGGTTTAGGATGAGTAGTTCCTTTCTAGTTCAAAAAGTGGTTTGAGATTTCTAAGAGAAAGGCATTTCCCAGTTCAGAAAATGGTCCAGATAGGATGGTCATTTTCGTAATGAAAATGGTTCGATAGATTGTTGATGCACCATAGACAATGATTCCCCTTGTGTCGAGTGCGTGGAAATGGTATATGACAATATTTCTTCTTGGTAGAAAGTCTTCGTAGTGGTCAAGTAGAATGTTCCACTTCGTCGGGAAATCATTCTTTCAGAGTTCACAGTTGTGAGAAGTTTCGAAGAATGGTCTATTTTGGAGGTTGGTGTAGGATAGTCATTTCCTTAGGAAATGTTTCAGATAGTCATTCCCTAGGGAAGACACATTCTCTCAAGGTTTCACTTTGTTTAGTGTCAGAGGAATGGCCCAGTTAGGTGAATGGTCCAGGTTCAACAATCAAGGACAAGCATTCCCTAGGGAAGACTCATTCTCTCCAGGTTGCACTTTGTTTAGTGTTGGAGGAATGTACCAATTAGGTGAATGGTCCAAGCTCATAAATCATGACAATTATTATTCTATGCTTGATACGAATAGTCCAAATAGCTCATGACTGATATTTAACTTTCTTAGGGCAGATGCTCTTCCAGATCTCACAAATGTGTGTGGAAGAATGGCCTAGATGACTCAATTTATATCATGATATTGTTTTTTGTGCAGGTTGATATCAAATGATATGATCTCTATGGATATTGTATGTCTCTCTATAGTAGATGTATGCTACTATGGTGGATGTGTTCCACTCATTGTGACTATGTGTCACTGATTGAATAGTCATGTACTACTTGGTGTGGATAGTAGTTATGTACTACTATGGATAGACACAATTGTTCTCTATTGAATGAAATTGTTCTCATTACCATGTAGACTATCAATATTGTTGAAAATTATTATCGGCTAGATGGATAGTCATTGTTCTTGTGGACAAACATTCTTTAGGCAGAGCATTTTCTAGATAGAATAAATTGTTAGTGGACAAGTACTCTCCCTGTGGAGAATGGTCGAGGTTGATAGTTTGTTGACTTGACATGGACTAGTATTTTACTAAGGCATAGATTGTGGAATGATTAGGAAAATGGTTCAATACCAATATTTTTTAAGACATATAGGTTGAGACGGATCTCTATGACTTGATTAAAAAATAGTCCTAGATTGACATTCCTATAGGAATGGCATCTATAGTCCATGGCGTATATTTTAGCATCTGTTGGGATAGTCTTTCTTCTAGGATGTATGTCTAGATTAGAAGAATGGTCCTTGTATCACTCTGTGGAGTGAGTGACTTATTCAACATCATTCCTGATTACTCAGATAGATTATGTTTTCGAGAGATGATGAAGTTGATGCTATCAGATGATAGTGATGATGGTGCTCATGATCTAATCATGAGATAGTTTGTATGACTATGATTATGCTACCGATTGAATGGTATGTTTGTGCTCAATACTATTACCTTCAATTCCTCTCTATCTAGAAGGGAGTGTTGATATTATGGTAGTTGTGGGAGGTATTTATCTCCACGTCTAAACCTGAAAAGAATAGAATATTCTGGGAAGAAAGAAGAAACCCTAAAGAATTGAACATAACCCTAGAAGACAAGTTAGCTCAAGGAAATATTTAGATTTATCCTCTACAATGAGAAGTCGTCCTAGATAACTCAGGGAAAATAGTATAAATACAGGTAGCTAGACCTCATTTTTTACACACAGCTCAAAATTTCATCCAGGAAGAAGTGCGCACTCCAAAAACTAGGCAAGTGCGCATGTGTGGGTAGTAGCTACAACCACATCTACTACAATCTGTATTCACAATTTAGGCTCAGAATTTCTATTGGTTATGGTTGGACATCTTGATCAATCTTGCTTGGTGCATTAGCCTTGGTTATCTATTGGTTTTCTTCCAAAATCATTCTCTGTCAAGGTTAAGGTACTCAGGGGTGGCTTCATCATATGGTTGGGTGACAATATTGTTATATTGTCTATGGTTAAATGAGCACATCCATTATTTTCTAACATGAAGGACACCCATAATTCATACTCTAAGGATTGGAAATAGTACAAGATCAAGAAAAATATATAGGGAAAAAGGAATATGTCAGATACATGAAGGTTTGGAGAATAAATGAGAAACAATAAGAACTAGTGAAAAAAGACCATGCCCAAGAGATCAGATAATTGAAAGTAGTGCGATAAAGAAAAGAAGAGAAGGTGAATAAAGAACAAGCCCAAGAGACTGTACTTTTAGGAATTGTAGTGTGATTAATTATTTAGCCTCTAGAATGAGAAGTTGGCCCATACAACTTAGGAAAAATAGTATAAATATAGGTAGCCAGACCTCATTTTGTACACACATCTCGAAATTTCATCTTGGAAGAAGTGCGCACTGCAGAAATTGGGCAAGTGCGCAAGTCTGGGTCATAGTTGTAGCCACATCTACTACAATCTGTATTCTCGTTTTAGGTTCAGACTTTCTATTGGTTATGATTGGACTTTGTGATCCATATTGCTTGGTGCATTATCCTTGGTTGGTTATTGGTTTTCTTCCAAAATCATTCTCTGTCAAGGTTAAAGTGATAGGGGGTGGCTTTGTCCTATGGTTGGGTGACAATATTGTTATATTGTCTATGGTTAAACGAGAACATCCATTATTTTCTAACATTAAGGACACCCATAAGTCATACTCTCAAGATTGGAAATAGTACGAGATCAAGAAAAATATATAGGGAAAATGAAGATGTCAGATACAGGAAGGTTTGGAGAAGAAATGAAAAACAAGAAGAACTTTTGAATAAATACCATGTCCTAGAGATCACAATATTGGAAGTAGTGTGAGAAATAAAATAAGAGAAGGTGAATAAAGAAAAATCCCAAGATACTACACTTTTAGGAATTGTAGTGCGATATCAATCCACAAGAAGAAAGAAGAAAGAAAAWTTTCAATAGAYGGTGAGTCTACAKATGAAGAGGAAGACTACTCTACATTAGGGTGGATTCCTCCATTATTMTAAGCCATTCGASTTGGAGACTCCTAATAAATATGAATATTGAATAGGGGGATTCAATGCAGTAGCAAATAAAGATCAAAGAACCATCCTTTGAGAAGTTTAAATTATTTGCAGAGAGAGATTTAGAGAAGTCAGATAGCAGAAGTACATAATGAAATATGAGTCAACATTGCGGAAAATTGAGTAGGAGAGTTATGGACAACTTATCACATATGGATAGAGATGGATACTTAGAAGGTACGAAAAACTTTGGTTAGGGAATATGTATAACAATGTATTTACATTTGGAATTAGTGGAATCAATTGGAATCACTTGGTCATAGAAAGGAAAGAAGAGAAAGGAACAAAATCCCATGGAAAGAGAAACCTGCAACAAAATATATATCATGAGAGGGACATTGTTGAACAATATGTTAATGACAGATCATTTGAAATCAAGTAATTATTATATATATATATATAAGAGAATTAATTAAATGGTAAAGTGGTTGTAACAAGAAATTTCAAGAAGCCTTAAAGTTAAGAAAATAGGTTACTCAGAAAAATATATATACACCTCAAGAAGTCACTCATAAGCACATTCACACACACATTATATTGAATATATTCTATGTGAGTAATTGATTCTTATATAAGGTAACCAAGGATATCTAAGGATAATTTCAGAGGGAATATGAAGTGAAGTAGGGAAAAAATCCAAGGGAGAATGAAGTCTTGTGAGGATGTGTTCTAAGGTATGTTATTTACATGTCATCTTACCATTTTCACTATAACTTTATTTATGTAATGTTTTAGAAAAATGAACTTGGAGGATACTAAGAATAAATATAAAGTTACATTTGGTATAAATTTCATCTTCTAATTCATTGTAGTTTCAGAGATACCCTTTATGGAAAATAAGGTTTTCAGCTAGTCCTAAAACTAGTCTCAAACAAGTGTTCTAGGTAAAACAACCATAACTTATTCATAACATATCCAAATTTAGTGATACCTAATGAATTTGATAGAGTAAAATCCTTTTTATGGTTTGTATTATTTTTCATATACATATATCCAATATTCCACACGTGTCATGCTCTACAAGTTCACTCTCTAGAATAAGCTAGAATTCAAAAAGGTTTTTCATTTTTGCTATAACTCCTTTTTTGTGATGTTCCAAGTAGTGAAACTTGGAGGAATTGTGGAGAAGATATTGAATAATATTGGGTTCAATTTTCCTAAATGTTTTCATTATAGAGACAAAGTTATTATTGTATAAAGTTAGGGTTTGTGACTAAACCTAAAAATAGTCTAGAGAGACTAAGGTAAAGTTTTATGAAGATGTTATTCTCTTGTTGTTGAAGTTGAGTAAGGTCTACAAGAATGTGATCGCATACACCAGATCTTTAATAGAGTTACATGTATGTTTATATGCATGTTTTTAGGCTTACATGTTGATGATGTTATGGTGTATGCTTGAGGAAATTATTTGGTATATTGTTGATGCATTGGCACATTGTAACATCCAACTCTAACGAGAACACTTTTATTGACATATTATTTGAGGACACTTGCATGAAAGTGATTCGGTTATGGTACATTGTGATTTTGTTTCAATTATGGATTATACATCATGATGATGATGTGTTGTGGCTTATTTGTCTTTTATTTATATCTATTGATGAATTTTCCTGAGTGTGCAGGACACCTAATAGGTTATGGATGCTGATGGCATCAATGGACTTCCTTGGACTCCAGATTGAGTTAGGGAGTGAATTATATTTTGATTGAGTATTTCATTTTATGCACTTGTAACATATGAGTGATTACGGTATGATTTATGTATTTGGATTATTCACATGGGTTTTATCAGTGGATGTATGCTTGACGATGGTTTCTAATCCAATTCACATAAATTAGAGGGGTCATGTATAGAAACCATATATTGAGGGAAAGGTGTGGAAACATCCCTTTCACAACCTACTATCATTCCCTCCATGGTCTGAGCTCTAGGTTAATGATTAACTAGTTCCAGAAGCCCACAATGTCATGAGGAAGGATTGAGATAGTTACTCATGAAGAGTCTAAGGGGAACACAATAAGGCAAAGTCCTTATTCCTTAGAATCCATTAGTTTCTCACAAGGTCGACCGAGTGGAGTGTCGACTCAAAGGGTTGGAAAAGCTTCCAAAACAAGTTAAAGGTCAGTGGCACCCTTGGAGCACAAAGGTTCGTCTTGAAGGGAACATCATGTAATTAGAAAACTTGAGTCAATAAATATAGGTGGCCTAGAAAACATTTAAATGATTAGACCTTGTTGGATTAAGTTAATTAATTAAATAGTGAATTTATTAATTATAAATCCAAATAAAAGTCTAAGCCTAAGTCTAAAACTCATTATAAGTCTAAATTTAACTAAGGGACTAAATGAATTATGACATAAGTTAAAATATTAGATAATAATTAAACTCTACGGAAAAGGGGAATAAAATCTAAAGATTGGATAAATTGCGCATGTGTGCAAGAAAATAATAGAAAGGGATTTTAAAATAGAAAGAAATAAAATATGAGATAATAGGTGTACACATTGAATAGTATCTAGAGTCAAGGTACCACTATTTTAACTAGAAGAAGACTCTTATTCCACCTCTAACTAAGAGCTAGTTAGGAGACACTCATTAAGTGAGAATTTGGGGAACAAAGGGACAACCAAGAGAGAAAATAGGAACACATTAGGGAATGTGAGGAAAATTGGAAAATTAGATAACAAAAGTACAAAATAAAATATGAGTCAACATTGTGGATAGTTGAGTAGAAGAGTTAGGGGCAAATTATCACATATGGACAGAGATGGATACTTAGCAGGTACAAAACAATTTGGCATGGGAATATGCATAATAGTGTATTTACAATTGGAATCAATGGAATCAATTGGAATCACTTGGTCACAGAAAGGAAAGAATGGAAAGGCACAAAAGAACATGGAAAGAGAAACCTACAACATAAGCGATATCATCAGAGGGACATTTTTGAATAGTATGGTCATGACAGATCATTTGAAATCAAGTAAGAAATTCTTTATATATATAAGAGAATTAAAAGAGGAAGAACCAATGGAAAATTAGCAAGAACTAGAAAAGAGGAAATGAATCATTTATAGGTAGCCTACACAAGATCTTGGAAGAAATTCAAGTGAAGAGAAATCATTAGATAAATACATCAGTAGAATACAGAGAGGGGGAGACATACAGAGGAGGGGAGACATACAGATAGGGGGACTTATCCTTTTTCCCATGATGTCAAAAGAGAAGACAAAGAACAAAGGCATGGAAACAAAGAGAAAGAACAGTTGCATGGAGACAAGAAGATCATCCCCAAAGAGAGAGACCATTTTCCAATGATGTCAAAGGGGGAGACTAAGAAACATTGATGTAGATAAATGGTCATAGGGGGAGCATGAGTGTTGGAGTATAAATGTTTCCATCAATGTTTCCATCAATGCATATTTTTGGACAATTTGTTTTCATTTATATCAACCCTTGGATATTGATGTCAACCCTTGGACAATTTTTGAAGGCCTAGAGATATGGTTGATATTAATGGTGAGTTAGTTGTCATTGATGAAGTGTTTGATGTCAGTAGATGTGTTGGGTGCATTTGATGAAGTCTAAAAATGAAGCCCCATAAGTATGGTTATGGTACCCAAAATTGGTTAAGGAACACATATAGGAAGGAAAACGTGCATGCAGGTAATACACTCATGGATGGATAGTCCTATTTATGTTTTTTTTGGTGATTGGTGGTACACCACGTGGTTCCTCACAGTTGAGGAGTTATGAGCTCATGAATTTGGAATCCCCGAGGATGGGTTAAGAAGCCCCTATGGAATCCCCAAAAATGGGTTAAGAATCCCCTAATTGGTTGAAAGTCATTAATTGAAGGATAAAGTGGTTATAACAAGAAATTTCAAGAGGCCCTAAAGTTAAGGAAAGAGGTTACTCAGAAAAAATATATACACACCTCAAGAAGTCACCCATAAGCACATTCAAACACACATTATATTGAATATATTCTATGTGAGTAAGTGATTCTTATATAATGTAACCAAGGATATCTAAGGAGAATTTCAGAGGGAATATGAAGTCAAGGGAAAAATTCCAAAAGAGGATGAAATCTTGTGAGGATGTGTTCTAAGATATGTTATTTACATATCATCTTACCATTTTCGATATAACTTTATTTATACAATGTTTTAGAAAACTAAACTTGGAGGATATTAAGAAGACATATAAAGGTACATTTGGTATAAATTACATCTTCTAGTTTGTTATATTTTCAGAGATACCCTTTATGGAAAATAGGGATTTTGGCTAGTCCTGAAACTAGTCTCAAACAAGAATTCCAGGTAAAAAAACCATAACTTATTCATACAATATCCAAGTTTAGTGATACCTAATGAAATGGATAGATTAAAATCCTTGTTATAGTTTGTATTATTTTTAGATCCATGTATCCAATATTCCATGTGTGGAATGATCTACAAGTTCACTCTATAGAATAAGCCAGAATTGAGAAAGGTCTGGCATATTTGCTATAACTCATTTTCTATGATGTTCCAAGCAATGAAACTTGGAGGAATTGTAGAGAAGATATTGAAGAATATTCTGTACAAGTTTCATACCTTTTTTCATTAGAGAGACAAATTTATTCTTGTTGAAATTTAGGGTTTGTGACTAATCCAAAAACTAGTCTTGAGAGACTAAGGAAAAGTTTTATGAAGATGTTATTCTCTTGTTGTTGAAGTTGAGGAAAGTCTACAAGCATGTGATCACATACACCAAGTCTGTTATAGAGTTACATGTATGTTTATATGCATGTTTTTAGGGTTACATTGTGATGATGCTATGGTGTATGCTTGAGGAAAGTCTTTGGTATATTGTTAAGGCATTGACACATTGTAACATCCTGCTTTATTGAGCACACTTTTATTGACATATTATTTGAGAAGAATTGCATGCAAGTGATCCAACTATGGTAGATTGTGATTTCATTTCAATTATTTATTATACATGATGATGATGATGATGTGTTGCGACTTATTTTTATTTGATGTATATGTGTTGGCATATGCTATTGACGAGTTTTCGTGAGTGTGAATGACACATGACAAGTTATGGATGTTCATGGAATCAATGGACTTCCTTGGACTCCATATTGAGTTAGGCAGTGAATTATATTTTTGTTGACTATTTAATTTTATGAACTTATGACATATGATTGATTATAGTATGATTTATTTATATGGATTATTGACACAGGTTTTATTAGTGGATGCATGCTTGATGATGCTTGTTAATCCAACTCACATAAGGAGTAGAGGGGCCATGCATAGAAACCAAACATTGAGGGAGAGGTGTGGCATCATCCCTATTACAACCTACTACACTCCCATCGTGGTATGATTTCTACATTAACAATTACCTAGTTTGAGAGGCTCGCGATATCATGAGGGAGGAGTGAGACAGTCACCCATGAATATTTTAAGCGGCACACAATAAAGAAGAGTCCTTGTTCCTTAGAAGCCCTTAGTCTCTCACAAGGTCGACCGAGTGGAGTTTTGATTCTAAGGGTTGGACAAAATTCCAAAACGAGCCATAGGTGAGTAGAACCCTTGGAGCACGTAGTTTTTTCTTGAAGGGAATGTCACTTAATTAAAAACTTGAGTCAATAAATATAGGTGGCCTAGAAAACATTTAAATGATTAGACCTTGTTGGATTAAGATAATTAATTAAACAATGGATTTATTAATTATAAATCCCAATAAAAGTCTAAGCCTAAGTCTAAAACTAAGTCTAAGTATAAATTTAATTATGGACTAAATGGATTATGAAATAAGTTAAAACATTGGAGAATAATCAAACTCTAGAAGAAGGGGAATAAAATCTAAAGATTGGATAAATTGCAGATGTGTGTATGAAAATAATAAAAAAATATTTTTAAAATAGAAATAAATAAAATATGAGAGAATAGGCGTACACATAGAATAGTATCTAGAGTCAAGCTACCATTAGTCTAACTAGAAGAAGACTCATATTCCAACTCTAACTAGGATCTCTTTAGGATACACTCATTAAATGAGAGTTTGGGGAACAAAGGGACAACTAACAAAGAAAATAGGAACAAATTTGGGAATGTGAGGGAAATTGTCATTTAAATAAGATAAAAATGTTAATTACTTGTGCTACTTACAGAGAGTGTGACATGTGTGGGGATGAATAATCATAATTAATTAAATCTAAAAATTTAATTATTTGTTAATGAGGACATGTGTGAATGGAGAAATTTCTATAAAACAAATGGTGAAGAAGGAAAATAGATCTCTCAATTATTCTTGGTAAGGCTGCCAAAATTATTGTGGAATGTGTTTTACTTGTTTGGGTAGGGATACCAAGCTTAAAGAAGGAGTCAAAGATCCTCCTTGCGAGGAAATCTTGGAGATATTTCATTATGGTTTTTGTGTGTGGCCTCTTTATGGCTCAGGGGGCCTAGAGGAAAGAAGATTACCACTAGCATTGGCTGGGAAGTATCGGTGCAGTTGTGCAGTTGTTCGATTAACAAGTGAGGAACATGAACAAATTTCTTGGATTCAAGATTATGGTTTCCGTAAATTGTCATTTGGTTATTATATTCATGCAAAAGTTGTAATTAAGATTTCAATTCTAAATTTGCATATATTAAACTGATTACTAAATGTGAATTGAAATTTCCTTTGAGATTAAATTTATGTATGTATAAATTCTGTGTATCTGTAAAATGTTGATGTCTTCAGTTCAATAAAGTATTATGAATGCGAAAATTGTTAACATAGGTAGATGCAAACTCATGTGCTTGATGTACCGACCATAAGCATGGCCTTCAATTTGCCACATTACTAATGAATTAATTGGGAATAAATACGTTAATTGTTATTATTATGGTTAGACTTGTAAATGGAATTTTTACATGTTCGATTTAGTAATAGAGATATAAATTTCATTCTAAATCGATAAATCATCTAGGTTCTTGTAATTTCAAACTAAATAATTAATCGTTTCAAGACTAGTTGTAGAATCGCTAGTTATCGATCCAAGTTTTTGTTTTTACAAGAGTCAATTGTGCCCTGGTAAACAAAGTTTGGTTATTTCATTTTTTTTTTTTGTTAAACACACATTTGAAAGTCATAAATTAAGTTCTGTTTAGTTGAAGATTATTGAATAAAACCAGTGGCTAATATAGAAATACTTGTTTCTATAATTTATGTATATATCTGATCTACGAAGTTGTGTAGATTCGATTCAGCGTGTGGAAATTGTAGTATAATGTAACTGGTAGATATGACCCCTATGACATTCAATTAATAAGTTGATAATGCTTAGAACATTATAGTGTATTGGTACTGCAGGTGAGCTAAGCAAAGCATCCTTTTGCAGCTTCATTATCAACCTCAGAGGTTAGAAATTCAAATTGTTGTAATTAT
The DNA here is from genome assembly GCA_010110895.2 of Picea sitchensis. Classification (NCBI taxonomy): domain Eukaryota; kingdom Viridiplantae; phylum Streptophyta; class Pinopsida; order Pinales; family Pinaceae; genus Picea; species Picea sitchensis. The sequence continues at coordinate 306,386 of SNQJ01S0004473.1, forward strand.
GTGCATTTTAGGTGACGTATGGCGGGTCTGCATTTTAGGTGTGGAGGTAAACAAAGTTTTTGACATTAATTATTTGGATCAACCAAAATACAAATGTCTTGGTCCATGGGGTTTAGTTCTTTTTCTTTCATGGGTAGAACAAATTAAAATTTACATGTTGACTCGAGCTTGAACTTCAATATTTAACTATTTTATTGGTTACCTTTGTTCAAGGATAATCTAGTTGGTGTAGGTAGCAGTAGAGTGACAACACTGTTGTCCAACCTCCTCCATTATTTAAATTGTAATAACTAGGTCTTCAATTTCGTATTTATAGTGGACCTTTGAAGATGTGTTTTCCTAAAAATCGATAAGGTTCAATAAATTTAGAGTTGATAGATACTCGATGGAAATTTTTAATAAAGAATATTAGTTATCCATTTATGAATTGTATTATAGAAGCAAGAAATTAAATTAAAATTTTTAATGTAATATAAGAAGTTAATAATTAGATTAGTCTTTAATACTTTATATACATAATTTCAACTTGGTTGTTTATGGAAATTTGAATGGATGATAGAAAAGAGAGGTAATATGGTTTAGAGTTTTATGAAATTTTTAATAAATTATGTGTAAATAAAGTAGCATTAATTGTATGGTTAAAGAACCCATTTTGGTTATAATTATTATATGATATTATTATTGTTGTGTATTATATATATATATATATATATTTTGATTCTAATGAGTTAAAGATGGATAGAAGTAACATATTTATTAAATTAAATTAATATTTTTATGATTTGATTTTACACTATAGACAAAAATAATTGTGCAAGTAAACAACATAACCAAACTAGATGCACTGAATTATTTTAGGAATGTTGTTTTACATCGCTAGTTAGAAACTTTAGACTCGGTATCGTGTTTGAGTAATTACTAATACATTGAACTGTTTGTTCATTTGCATAAATGGATAATTCTTTTAATTACTTTATTGTTTAATGCTAGTTTGAAATTTTAGACTAGGAATGATTGTCGGTATAGATATATTCATATTCCTCAGAACGACTACCAGTCCTAAGACATTTAATGGTCAAAATCGATGAGATGAATCCTAGACTATGAGCATCAATTATGTGTCTTGGAGGTCCTAACCTTGCAAGTGTAGGATGTGGGACAATTAATTTTGTTATCTTTTATGTGATTTGATGTTACTGATTCTTCGTATGTTAGGCCTATTAAAATGCTATATGTTATTTGTATCTTGAGTCTTGTTGTAATTTTTCATAGGTGGTATAATATGGTTCACTAAAATAATAGAGACGTTGAGTATGAATAGATCAGATACTTTAATTGTTGTCATTGTAAACTAATTGTCCTTGATAATTGTCGTGACAAATAGTTCGTAATTTTGTTTATCAAAAAAACAATTATGTTACTTAGTTGTATTTTCTTACCTTGATATTGTGTCATAGGTATGTTACATATGCTATCAAAGCGGGTTCATCCCTATGACATTGGACCGTTACACCTTCCACTGTGTTAACTGAATAATTAAAATTATATCTTTAATTAAATTTTGAAATTGTGCATGCAGGTAATCATGGTTAGAGGACATAGGGGAAGTAGACGACATGGTTTTGGAGGAAGAGGTGTGACACATATGATAGTATCCATGCTAGAGGGGTATAACCCCAGGGATACGAGAAGATTACTAAGCAACAACATGTTGTTGGGGGAGATGTGGTAGGTATGATGATATCCTTCCAAAGGATGTCAGAGGCATTGATCAATTGCTTGGATCGAGATGAGGGAAGATTGTTTGTACCCAATGAGGGTTCCCAACATGCACCAGTTGGTAGTAGTAGCATACACAAAGAACTCGAGAAGGTAAAATTTCTCAAGTTTTGGGGTGCAACGAACGACATAGTCACTGAGGCATGGTTGGAGAACATGGGGATGTGCTTTGTACTTCATGATTACACCTTCAACATGAAATTCCTCATGGTGGTCTTCTAGTTGAAGGGGACTTCTCTTGTTTGGTGGAAGATGCTCCTACCTCAACTAAACATGGTCTTCAAAGATCTGTCATGGGAGTTTTTCAAGGAACGTTTATGCGAGAAGTACTTGTCTCAGGAATTCATTAAGTGAAAACTTAATGAGTTCAACACCTTATGACAGGGTGGTCATACGATGTCGGAGAATGAGGCCATATTCATGGAGCTACTTAGATATGCTCCACATATGAACACAGAGAAGTTAAAGGTCAACAATTTTTTGTTCAGCGTTAACTTCAACATTTGTGGGAAGGTGAGGATCCTAATGCCTCAAACATTGCATGATGCAATTCAGTGGGCTCTCGTAGCTAAGGAAGAGATGAACAACAAGGTTGAGGGCAAGAATCCTTATATACCGACTGGAGAGACGTAATCAGGAGTGCAGTAGCATAAAAAACTAGTGAGACAGACTTCAGGGCATCAAGATACACCTAGAGGACCTATGTTTTCTACACCACAATGATAGACACCTTAGTAGAGGACTCCTTGTAGAGGATCATCGCAACAAAAGMATCATCCACAACAAAAAAACTGTTTTAGGCATGTTCAATAGAACATACCAGGATCACAGACTCCTAGACCATCATCTTCTACTTTGGGGAGAAGGAGCATTGGACCAAAGACTAGATGTTGGACATGTGGAGAACCACATTACCTACGAGACTCTCTGATTGAGAAGGCCAAAGCGTTCGGATCATCAGGACCCACTATAGTTGGATATTTGGGCAAGGTCCAAAAGATACATGTAGCAGTGAAGAACCACCAGGCTGAGCACGAGTCCATTATGCTTGAAACGACATGTACAATCACCGACATAAATTTTAGTCTATTGATAAATCCAGGTGCTAAAAAGAGATTTATCACTAGTGCAATGCTAAAGAGAATTAAGGTAAAGGACATCAATCAAGATGAGATCAGATAAGTAGAAATGGAATTGAGTGCCAAAAATAAGGTTGGAGGAAAGGTTATGGATTGTACCACTAACTTGGGAGATTTTGTAATGAAGGCCAACCTATATGTCATGATCTTAGGATATTATGACATAGTGATTGGTATGGATTGGTTGGAATCGCATGATGTGATACTTAAATGTAAGACAGAAAGGTTAAGTAGAGTTTGAGAGATGATTTGGAATAGAGTAGAGTTGTTGTAGGAAGGAACGAGGGGGTTTCCTTGAGATTTCTTTCTTCCCTATAGCTACAGAAGTGTATGTGCAAGGGGTGAAAGATTTATGAAATCTTAGCATTAAATGAAAAGGGAGATGCGAAAGGATTTGAAAGCCTTCTTGTAGTGAAAGATTTTGTAGAAATGTTTCCAGAAGATTTTTCAGTTTTACAGCCTGAAAGAGAGTTGGAGTTTAGAATAGACTTGAAACCTAGAACTGAACCAATAGTGAGAACGCCATATCGGATGTCAACGCGGAGTTGAAAATGCAATTGAAGGAATTCTTGGACTTGTGACTTATATGTCCAAGTGTGTCACCTTGGGGTGCACTAGTTATTTTTGTGAGAAAGAAGGATGGATCATGGAGACTTTGTATTGACTATCGCCAATTAAAAAAAGTGACGATCAAGAACCAGTATCTATTACCCATAATAGATTATTTGTTTGACCATATGAAGGGAGCGATCATGTTTTTTAAGATTGATTTGAGATCAAGATATCACCAATTACAGATTAAACAAAAATATATCCCTAAGACCTCATATAAGACGAGATTCACACACTATGATTTTACAGTTTTACTATTCGTATTGATGAACACCCTGGGGGTATTCATGAGTTTGATGAATGGGGTGTTCCTTGAATACTTGGACAAGTTTGTTCAAGAATTTATTAATGATATACTGGTTTATTCTTGGAAGAAAGAAGAGGATGATGAATATTTAAGATTGGTCCTAAAGTTTCTATGAGAAAACAAATTGTACGGGACACTATCGAAATGTTATTTTTACTAGTCAAAAATTCGTTACTTGGGACATATCATATCTAGTGAAGGTATCGTTGTGGATCCAGTGAAACTAGAGGCTATTGTGGAATGACTAGGATCGAAAAACGTACAAGAAGTACACAATTTTATGGGTTTAGCAAGATATTATCGATGATTCGTCGAAGTTTTTCCGAAGATAGCAAATTCGATCACAAAATTGCAAAAGAGAAACAAGAGGTTCATTTGAACAGAGAAATATGCGGAAAAAATTCAAAATCTTAAAGAATTGTTAATGACAACATCAATACTGAAAGTTCCCGACATGGACAAGAAATTCTTGGTATGCACGGATGCATCCAAGGAAGGTTTAGCCGGATTTTTTATGCAAGACATTCGAGTGATCTCTTACATTTCAAATAAATTGATAAAGAATGAAGAGAAATATGCAACAAATGACATGGAATTATTATAAATTGTATATCCCCTGAGAATTTGGAGACATTATTTGATTGGAAGAAAATTCAAACTAAAGACAAATCACTGTGGTTTGTAGCATATTTTCACATAGAATGAATTGAACGTGCAACAAAGGTGTTGGTTATAATTACTAAGAAAATACGACTTTGAGATTAGTTACATTAAAGGAATAGTGAACAGAGTGGAAGATGCATTGAGTCGGAGACCAGACATATTCTTGGTAATATCTATTAAGACGAATATTCGAGAAAAGATTCTAACTTTACACATAGACGATGACTGGTATAAAGAAGTTAAGGATAACATTGGATGAGATACCATGATGGTACCAAAGTTTGAAGGTTATTCTTTAGACAACGATGGGCTATTGAGATTTAACAAAATAATTCATGTACCACATAACAACGAATTAAGAATTTCGATCTTTAGTGAAGCTCATCAAGTAGTATACATGTCTCATCCGGGATTCAGGAATATGGTGGCACACCTTAAGACTTTATTCTTCTCGAAGGGATTGAAAGAAGACATAGTTATTTACATGGAGAGATGTCTAGAATGTCAGCAAGTGATGGCTGAACATAGACATCTAGCAAGATTGTTACAACCACGCATTATTTCAGAATCGAAATGGGAGGTCATTTCGATGGACTTTATCATTGGATTTCCATTGACGAAAAGGAGGCATGATTTGGTTTTCATGGTAGTGAACACTCTAAAGAAGAGTGCAAAATTTATCCTAGTACGTGTGACATACGAGGTGCCAGACATAGCAATATTATTTGTCAGTGAGATTGTGAAATTACATGGAGTACCAATAAGGATCATATCTGATAGAGGATTAGTGTTTACAGGATGATTTTAGACCAGTTTTGAAGATGCTTTGGGAATGAAGTTGAATTTTAGTATAGCATATCACCCGAAAAAAGATGGAAAATAGAAAGAATGAACCATATTTTGGAGGATATGTTGTGTATGTATGCAATGGACCAATAGAAACGTTGGGAATATTTCTTACCACTAGTAGAGTTTGCATACAACAAAAAATATCATAGTACAATTAAGATGGCATCGTTTGAGTTTCTCTACAGATGACCATGTCAGACATCGTTGAGTTGGGATTGACTTGAGGAAAGGGTCCTCGTAGGACTAGAGGTGATCCAAGAAATGGAAGAACATATGAAATCAATAAGATAGAGGATTAAATAAGCACAAGGTCAGAAAAAGAGTTATGCTTATGTGCATCACATTGACCGCATTTATGAAGTTGGGGATAGAGTTTTCTTGCAGGTAAAACTACACAAGAGTTTGATTAAGTTTGGAAAGGGTGCTAAAATCTCTCCTAGGTTTGTAGTACCCTTGAGGTTATCGAAAAGAAAGAACCCGTGGCTTATCGAGTAGACTTTCCTAATTCTTTGAGGCGTATGCACGATGTATTTCATGTATTGTTTTGAGACATTATATTAGTGATCCTTCACATGTTATTGACATGAGTTCTTTTCAAGTGTAGGATGAGGGTTCTCTCATGGCAAAGCCAATCCACATTTTGGACCATTGCATTTGAAAACTATGACGTCAAATAGTCGATCAGGTCAATGTCTAGTGGGACAACTATAGTCCACACTCGACTACCTGGGAGGATGCATATGAAATGTGTCTATAGTTTCCTTACTTGTTTTATATATTAGACATATATATCTATGTCATATACATTTGTTTACTTTCATTTATATACTATACAACCTTTGAGATGAACTTTAAAACAAGAGGGGGTATATGTAACATCCCTCTCTACTGAGCACACTTTTATTGACTTGTTCTTTGAGGACACTTGTGTGCAAGTGATCTGGTTATGGTACATTGTGATTTTGTTTCAATTTTAGATAATACATGATGATGATGTGTTTTGACTTATTGTTATTTGGTGTATATGTGTTGGAAGATATTATGAACGAGGTTTCCCTAAGTGTGCACGACACATGATAGGTTATGGACATTGATGGCATCAATGTACTTCCTTGGACTTCAGATTGAGTCAAGGAGTGAATTTTATTTTTATTGAGTATTTTATTTTACACATTTGTGACATATGATTGATTACGGTATGATTTATGTATATGGATTATTGACATGGGTTTTATCAATGGATGCAGGCTTGATTATGATTTCTAATCCGACTCGCATAAGGAGTAGACGTGCCATGAAAAGGAACAAGAAATTGAGGGAGAGGTGTGGTAGTGTCCCTGTCATAGCCTACTAGAAATCCCACTGTGGTATGAACTATAGGTTAATGATTACCTAGTTTGAGAGGCACACGATGTCGTGAGTGCAGACTGAGATATTCGCTCACAAAGATTCTAAGGGTTGCACAATAAGGTGGAGTCCTTATTCCTTAGAATCCCCTAGTCTCTCACAAGGTCGATCGAATGGAGTGTTGACTCCAAGGATTGGACAAACTTCCAAAACCAGTCAAAGTAGATTGGCACCCTTGTAGCACGGAGCTGCGTCTTGAAGGGCACGAAGCATAATTTAAAACTTGAGTCAATAAATTTAGCTGGCCTAGAAAGCATTTAAATGATTAGACCTTTTTGGATTAATATAATTAATTTAACAATGAATTTATTAATTATAAAGCCCAATAAAAGTCTAAGCCTAATTATAAAACAAAGTCTAAGTCTAAATTTAGTTAAGGGGCTAAATGAATTATGACATAAGTTAAAATATTGGAGAATAATCAAAATCTAGGAAAAAGGGGAATAAAATCTAAAGATTGGATAAATTGCACATGTGTGCATGAAAATAACAAAAAGGTTTTTTTTAAATAGAAATAAATAAAATATGAGGAAATAGGTGTACGCATAGAATAGTATCTAGAGTCAAGCTACCACTAGTCTAACTACAAGAAGATTTGTATTCCAACTCTAACTAAGATATAGTTCAAAGACACTCATTAAATGAGAATCTCGGGAACAAAGGGACAACTAAGAGAGAAAATAGGAACACATTGGAGAATGTGAGGGAAATTGGCTTTTAAATAAAATAAAAATTGTAATTTCTTGTGCAACTTGGGGAGAGTGTGACAAGTGTATGGATGAATAATCATAATTAATTAAATCTAAAAAGTTAATTATTTGTGCTTGAGGATATGTGTCAATGAGAAAATTTCTATAAAACAAATGGTGAAGAAGGAAAATAGATCTCTCAATTATTATTGGTAAGGTTATGCTATCAAAATTATTATGAAGTTTGTTTTACTTGTGAGATTTGGGATACCAAGGTTGAAGAAGGAGTGGAAGCTCCTCCTTGCGAGGCAAGCTTGGAGCTATTGCATTCTAGTTTTTGTGTGTGGCCCCTTTGTGGCTCGAGGGGCTAAGGGGGAAGAAGAGTACCCCTAGCATTGACTAGGAGGTACTGGTGCAATTGTTCGATTAGCAAGCGAGGAACATGAGAAATTTTCTTGGATTGAAGATTATCAGTATGACCTTCTTTTGGTTTCGGTAAATTGTAATTTGGTTATTATATTCATGCAGAAATTGTAATTAATCTTCCAATTCTAAATTTTCATATATTAAACTCATTACTAAATGAGAATTGAAATTTCCTTTGAGATTAAAATTTTGAATGTATAAATTCTATGTATTGGTAAAATGTTGATGTCGTCAGTTCGATAAACTATTATGAATGGGAAAATTGATAATCTAGGTAGCTACAAACTCATCTACTTGATGTACCGACCATAAGCATGGCCTTCGATTTGCCACATTATCGATGAATCAATTGGGAATAAATACATTACTTGTTATTATTATGGTTAGGCTTGTCAATGAAATTTTTAACTGTTCGATTTAGTAATAGCGAGATAAATTTCATTCTAAATCGATAAATCATATAGGTTCTTGTCATAAAAAATTTGTTGAATTCATAAATTTATTTCAACAAAAAAATTTAAATGCACATTTGAAATTCACGCCATGGTCCATGCGGTTTAGTTATTTTTCTTTCATGGGTACAACGAATTAAAATTTACACGTTGAATAGAGCTTGAACTTCATTCTTTAAAGATTTTATTGCTTACCTTTGTTCAAGAATAATCTAGTTGGTGTAGGTAGAACTGCAATATTGATTTTATCATAGACCTTTGAACATGTGTTTTCCTAAAAATCGATAAGGTTGAATAAATTTAGAGTTGATAGATATCACTGATATACTCGATGCAAATATTTAATAAAGAATATTAGTTATTCCATTTAGGAATTATATTATAGAAGCAAGAAATTAAATTAAAACTTTTAATGTAATATAGGAAGTTAATAATTAGATTAGTATTTATTACTTTCTATACATAATTTCAACTTGGTTGTTTATGGAAATTTCAATGGAGGATGGAAAAGAGAGGTAATATGTTTTATGAAATTTTTAATAAATTATGTGTAAATAAAGTAGTATTAATTGTATGGTTTGGTTATAATTATTATATGATATTATTATTGTGCATTATAAATATATATATATATATATATATTTATTCTAATGAGTTAAAGATGAATAGAACATATTTACTAAATTAAATTAATATTTTTATGATTTAATTTTTACATTATGGACAAAAATAATTGTGCAAGTAAACAAGATAGCGAAAGTAGATGCATTGAATTATTGTAAGAATGTTGTTTTACGCCGCTTGTTAGAAACTTTAGACTCGGGATTGTATTAGATTAATTCTTAATACATTGAATTGTTTGTTCCTTTGCATAGATGGAATATTCTTTTAATTACTTTATTGTTTAATTTTAGTTTGAAATTTTAGACTAGGAATGATTGTGGGTATAGATATGTTCATATTCCTCAGAACAACTTCCAGTATGATACCTTTAGTGATAAAAATTGATCAGATGAATCCTGGATTATGAGCGTTGATTATGTGTCTTGAAGGTCCTAACTTTGCCCGTGTAGGATGTGGGACAAGAATATGTGTTAATTTTGTTATCTTTTGTGTGATCTAATGTTATTGATTCTTCATATGTTAGGCCTATTAAAATTTTATATGTTATTTGTATATTGAATCTTGTTTTAATGTTGCATAGGTGGTATAATATGGTTCATTGAAATTATAGAGATGTTGAATATGAATAGATTAGATACTTGAATTGTCTTCATTGTAAACTAATTGTCCTAGATAAATTTTGTGACAGATAACTCATAATTTTGTTTATCAAAAAAACAATTATGATACTTAGTTTTATTTTCTTACCTTGATATTGTGTATAGAGGTATGTTACACACATGATTGAGTGATGTAGAATCCACCATCTCCCAGGGTCTGAGCGACCTCCCAACCTAGGATCATTCTAGTCAGGAGCTGAAATTAGCTCAAGGGCTCCCTCCGAAACCAAAATATCGATACACAGGTTCCTAACCCACTTCCTGAATACAAATTCTCTTTTTCAAGAGTCCTTGAGCATTGGCAAAGCCTCCCCGAAGATTGAGGGACAAAAATGTGGGTCAAAACTTCAATCCCCAAAAGTTTCAGTACATTTTGTCCTCATATCTCAATTCCTTTGAACGCACAACTCATGAACTAGCGTATAAAGAAAGATAAATGGATCTCAAACACCGAGATCGATGGCTTAAACAACATTATTTTGGGCTTTGATTGTTTTTTACCGCATCCAACGCACACAACACTTGCAAAGCATCGATTGTCAAAAATATAGATCGAACAACATCTAACCCATTGCGAGATCGACGTCTCTCTTCCTTTGTTACACTTTGGGATTTGACCATTTCTCCACAACACTTTTTTACCAATTTCCCGGATAATTAAATCGGTTGATACACCCAAATGTTGAATCGACAATCCTCAAGCTTGATGAATGGATGGCCGAGATTCATTTTCTTCAGGCTTCGACGATTTCTTTTAGTTTTCCACACGACACAAATCTTTATATCTTCTGATGTCGAAAATGTTACCCTTCCTCCACGTGTCCCCTCTTTGATCGACGACCAGGATGCTTTCGAGACTCCGGGAGTTTTGTTCTCATCTGCATAGCGATTATGTTTCATCGAAGTTCCAAGTCCCCAAACTGTTGGATATTTCACAAATCGTCCTCCTCTAGTGGATGGTTGGGATATACTACAACCTTTGGGCCTTCGTGAGTCCTCACAACATTGCACTATGTTTTCTTCAGATTGTTGGACCTTCAGATCTACTACCACGTGTCCTTCGTAGGATTGACGGTCCATATCAACTCCTTTATATCTACATATCACCCTCAAATGGATGGACATACTGAGGTGGTGAATCAGAGTTTAGGAGATTTACTGAGAATTTTGGTCAGTGAACATCATAGTTAGTGAGACCAAATTCTAGCACAAGCAGAGTTTGCATACAATGAATCTATAAAAAGAAGTACCGGAAAGAGCCCATTTCAGATATTATATGGAATGAATCCAAGGGGAGTGTTGGAGTTAAGAGATTCGGAGCAAAGTGAATTCAGAAGCGTTGGAGATGAAAACTTCGTTGTAGAAATGCAGGAGCTTCATAATTAGATCAAAGATCACTTGCAGAGGAGAAGGAACGAATATAAACGCAAAGCTTATCAACATAGGAGAAAACTTCAATTTGAAGTTGGAGATCAAGTTTTAGCACATCTCAGGAAGGAGAGGATCCCAAGAGGAACATATAATAAACTAAAGTTGAATAACATAAGACCGTGTAAGATCCTAAGAAAATTTGAGGAGAATTCTTATGAGATAGAGCTTCCAGAAGATGTGGGTATATCTCCCATATTCAACATTACAGACCTGTATCCTTACAGGGAAGATGGAACCAAAGCATCAAAAAATTAGAAAGAGATTTGGTGGATAGAGAAGATGCCTATAGTAGAGAAGCCACAGATGGAGAAGATAGTATATTGGTAAATTGGTAAGAAGACCGGGAGAAAAAAATATTTTGAGTATTTAGTGAAGTGGAAAGGATGCCCAATAGAAGATGCCAATTGGGTAAATCAAGTAGATATTCATGAGCATGGAAGTTTAGTGCAGAAGCTCATGGACAGGAGCCCATGAATTTTTAGCCAGAGGAGTATGATGGAGGAGGATCGCCAACAAAGCACGAATGGAGGACAACTAAGTGCACTAGCATTCATTTTGAAGAAATAATTTTGAATTAAAGCAGGCGCATCACGCAAATTTTCTGAAGGGATTGAAATTTATGAACATATTTAATGTTTTGGAGCTGGATGATCGCATGAGATCGTTGGAGGATGTATTTTCTTTTAATGAATTTATGTGTCATACAAATTCGAAAGGGTGATCAACAATTTTTTGTTCGACATTAACTTCAACATTTGTTGGAAGGTGAGGATACTAGCGCCTCAAACGTTGCACGATACAATTCAAAAGTCCCTCATAGATGAGGAAGAGATGAAAAATGGGGGTGAGGGAAGGATTCCTTCTAGACCAATTGGACAGACGTAATCAGGAGTGCAGTAGCATCAGACACCAGCCAAACAAACTTTAGGGCATCGAGATATGCCTAGAGGACTTATGTTCTCTATACAACCACGATAGACACCTCAATAGAGGAATCCTTATAGAGGACCACCACAACACAAGCGTCATCTGCAATAACAACATTTTAGGCATGTTCAACAAAACATGCCAGGATGACAGACTATTAAGACATCAACTTCTACTTTAGGGACCAGGAGCACTAGACCAAAGACTAGATGTTGGACATGTGGAGAGCCACACTACTTGGGAGACTGTCTGATTGAGAAGGCCAAAGTGATCAAATCATCAGGACCCACTACAATTGGATATTTGGGCAAGGCCCACAAGATACATGCAACGATGAAGAACCAGTAGGCCAAGTACCATTCCATTATGCTCGAGACAACATGTATAATCACCCACATAACTTTTAGTGTATTGATAGATCCAGGTGCTATAGAGAGATTTATCTCTATTACAATGATAAAGATAATTAAGGTAAAGGAAGTCGATTAGGATGAGTTCAGATACATAGAAATTGCATTGAGTGCCAAAAATATGGTTGGACGAAAGGTTATGGACTGTACCATTATCTTGGGAGATTTTGTAACGAAGGATAACATATATGTCATGATCTTAGGATATTATGACATAGTGATTGGTATGGACTGGTTGGAATCGCATGATGCGATACTTAAATGTAAGATGGAAAAGTTAAGTTTGACAAATGGTTTGGGATAGAGTAGAGTGATTGTAGGAAGGAACCAGGGGGTTTCCTTGAGATTTATTCTTCCCTACAACTACATAAGAGTATGTGCAACGGGTGCAAGATTTATGAAATCTTAGCGTTTAAAAAAAAGGGAGAGGCGAAAGGATTCAAAAACCTTCTTCTAGTGCAAGAGTTTTTAGAAATGTTTCCAGAAGAGTTGCCATGTTTATAGCATTAAAGAGAGTTGGAGTTTACAATAGAATTGAAACCCGGAATTGAACCGATAGTGAGAACACCATATTGGATGTCAACGCCTGAATCACAGGAGTTGAAAATGCAATTGAAGGAATTGTTGGACTTGGGACTTATACATCCAAGTGTGTCACCTTGGGGTGCACTAGTTATTTTTGTGAGAAAGAAGGATGGAGCATGGAGAATTTATATTGACTATTGCCAATTAAACGAAGCGACAATCAAGAACCAATATTTGTTACCCAGAATAAATGATTTTTTTGATGACATGAAGGGAGTGATGGTGTTTTTAAAGATTTATTTGATATCAGGATATCACCAATTACGGATTAAACAAAAATATATCCCTAAAACCGCATTTAAGATGAGATTCAAACACTATGATTTTATAGTTTTACCATTTGTATTGATGAACACCCCGGGGGTATTCATGAGTTTGATGAATGGGGTGTTCCTTGAATACTTGGACATGTTTTTTTAAGTATTTATCGATGACTGTTGGCACAGGGGAATACCTGGGGTTTAGCGCTTCAACAATGCACCAACAAAACCCTAACTACCCTTTCAGCAACAGCTGCGAAGCATATGAAGTCTCACCCGAGGTAGAGGCAGGGGGTTGCAGGACTCAAGTGTATAAAACCTAGCTGGGACACATATTTTTTATCACAATACTTAACATAGAACTTACTAGTTAATATTCGTTAGAGTCTACCCTTATTCACATCGGAGGTTAAAATCCCTAATTATAGAACAACGCAGTATAGAACAAAATCTAAGGATATCTAACCATTTAGAACATAGCATCAATAGATCTAGCTTTCATTCATGTTATTTAGCACAAAGCTACTACATCAGATGCATCTAACATACATAAAGATTCAACATTAATCATAAATTACATCAATATCACAAAGAAATTACAACACAAGATGTATGTGGTTCACCCTAGTGTGCGCTACATCCACAAACTCTTCTTCTTTATTATGTTCTTTCAATCTTCTTACATGCACAAAGACTCAAAACCAACTCCACATAGGACAAGAGATCTATGCACACTTCATCAGATCGTCCTTCCCTGAGTTAGGTCACACCACAAAGCCTTCTTACATAGTCTGCACACAAGCTTCTTATAATCACTTGCACTTAGATTTGCAAGTCTTAACACATAGTATGCATAAAGCCTCTAGATCCACACTAAGCCGATTCTACTAGGTCTATATTTTCTTACATCACCTCGATATCTATTTATACATTAAAAATTGGGCCTAAACATGGGTAAACCCATGGGTCGACATCCCATACCCGTTACATAAACTCTAAACCCCAAAAATCTTGCAAAAGGGGCCGATATCTCGCGATCTTCGCTTCTCCTGGGAATTCTATCTTCGACCAGCCTGTCGAAGTCCAAAAAATGGTCAAACATGACCAATGTTATCCAAAACTTGCTCGAGGCCCAACAGGCCCCCAACAGTCACCTGTGACTCATCCCAAGTCACTATGACCTGTGAAACTCAAGGTTCAGACCCAAGGTTCAACTCTAGCAGTGCACCAACAAGCCCTAACTACTGGCCCTTTCGACAACACCTCCGAAGAAGATGCAGTCTCACCCATGTAGCAATAGGGGGTTTCATAACACAAGTGTCTACAACCAGAGGAAATGTAAAGTGGATCCAAGGAAACAACACACATCAACCTAGTTATTCTTACCAAGCATAAACCTACTTCACACAGTTGTATTCCAGATCTAACCTAATAATGAAATAACAAAATTACAGAAGGAGAAAGAAAATAGTATCAACCACATAGACACAAACTATATGCAGTTCACCCTCTCCCTAGGGATACGTCCACAGAACTGTGCTTCTTGATATTACATGAAAACATACAGTTCTATCTGCTATCTTAGCTTGCATATCTCTCTCTCCTTCTATTCTTCTCTCCCCTCCTTGTGCACCCAGCTACAGGGTTGTTCTTTGCACCCAGTTGAAGATCATACAATACCAGAGTGCTCTCACACACAACACTTCTTTCTCACATAGTAGTAGTCACCTAATCACACAATAAAAATGAACTCTCAACCAACTTAGCACCAACCCATCCCAGGTCCTTTAGACTTTTATTTATACATTACAATAAATCTCCTATAACCTTAGGCTGAAACCTAGGTGTCTAAACCCTAATTGACCAAAACCCTAGGTGTCAAAAACCCTAGGTAAACGTGTCCCGCGTTTTCGAGACTTCGCCAGCCTGTCTTTCCTTATTTCCCATGAGGTGCTCCAAAGCATCCATTGGTGTATTTTTCTTCTTGTTGAGTTGTCCACGATCCATCTTCCTTCTCATCTGTTCTCCTCGATATTCTCATCCAATTACCCATTTCCCCTTACTTCACTCCTTCTTTTCTTCTCCTTTGGCCACTTCGACCCATTCTCAGTCAATGTGCCTTCTATACAGTTTGCACTTCATATTTTCTTTTCCTTTTTCCTCTCTTTCTTTCTTAATCCATACCCCAGGGACAATAGGCCCCCAACACTCACCTGTGACTTGTTCCGAGGCACTGTAGATCTGAACCTTCTATTTTTCTTCGACTTCAGGCTGCACGGAGAAACTTGTGCTTTCTTCTCTATCCTTCCCCACTATGTGCAGACTGTATTTTCTATGTATGGTAACTAGTTTCAACTGCACCTGGTACCTAGACCCTTCTCCTTCTACTTTTAATGAGAGCTACGAGGCAACTGGTTGTCATAGTACAATTTCAACTGACTCCCATTCACCAAATCTTCCTTCTATTCTCCATTCAATTTATTCAACTGTGTATCTCCCCCTTTCGTGACATAGGCAACCTCATATGGTCCAAGCCAATGTTTCCTAAACTTTTGTGGATGCTTCATGAAATTTTTGTCATATATCAATACCATATATACTTGCTTAAAGGATTTCTTCTTGATGTGTTTGTCGTGATAAGCCTTTTCTCGTTCCTTTTGTACTTGCTGATGAAATCCTGCAATAAACTTGTCTTCCTCCAATTCGACCAACTGTACGAGCCTCTCTTGAACAACGCCAGTGTCATCCATATATGTAAAGGTTGCAATTATTAAACTAGGGACCAAGTATTCCATAGGTACAACTACTTCTAGATCATAGACCAAATTAAAGGGAGTATGCATTGTTAGCTTCTTGCAAGTAGTTCTATAGCTCGAAAATACTACCGGTACTCTCAAATCCCAATCATCCTTATTTACACTACAAATATTCATCGGCATTGTGTCCAAGATCTTATTGAAAGCTTCGACCATACCATTCTCTTGTGGATGGTATGGAGTGCTCTTTTGATGGTGAATTTCAAATTCCCGAGTCAAGGCTTCAATAGTCTTATTAATAAAATGTGTCCCTTCATCACTCATGAGGATCTTCAAGCATCCAAACCTGGTTATGATATCATCAAATATGAATCGCGTGGCTAACCTATATGTCATGATCTTAGGATATTAGGAGTTGTCTTTGACTTTCTCTCTTACAACCTGTAAATATTGTTCCACTGTGGGATACTGACTCTCAAGTAAAAATGTATCTACGAAGTTCTGAGTCATACCATGCCAATCTATAGTAGTGAGGCGTAGTTATGCTTGTAGATACCGATTGATTGGTGTTCGATCCAAAGTGTTAATGAACTTGTGCACCCACTACTCTTGAGTAATGTTTCTCCAGGCCTCCTCACAACTTCGCACATGGCTCTTCAGACAACTTTTACCTATGTATCTAACTTCGCACCCTTCGGTTTGTTTTGAAAAGTGCACTGTCATCAAAGTGAAACAATGCACCGTGTCTGCGATGTTCTTATTATGTGTTCCCCACCATCTTGTTGGTGTTTCTTTTAAAGCTTCATCCAGTTCCAACAATCATTGTTGTACTGGTACAATTTCTTCAAATTATGATAAGAATGTTTCTAAATGATTTAAAGCATCAAATGTGGGCAGATTTCTTACTTGTGTGCCAATCCTGTGAGATTCTCTGGTCAATCTAGCACACCTCCATGCAAAAACTTGGTACAAATTGTTATGTCAATTCTCTAGTTCTTCTTCTAAATCTGATGAGCATGCATTGTCACTTTTCCAGCTTAAGTTCCCATCTACTGTAGGATTAATGTAATCATGTTGTCTTGCTGTCAATTTGTAAATATTTTCTAGCTCATATGTGTGGTCTTCATCTCTTATGGGATCTGTGTATCTACGACCTTCATCAGGATCCACAAGTGCAATGACCCTAAGGCCATCACCTTCAAATTTCATTCTTCTTTTCTTTAAATTGACAACAGTAGAAATATTGAAAGCTAAATCAATTCCTAAAAACACAGGATAAGGACAGTTATCATCAACTATCTCAATCACCTTGAAATCCACAAATTTCCTTACCCCATCGATGTCCAGAGGGACATGCTCCAATATTCCAAAGGGGCTTACCACATGTTGATTATCCATCCTAATTTTGATAGGGGAATAAATCAACTTAGGTTTTCCCATCAATTCCCAGTCCTGCTTCATCATAACATTGACTTATGACCCTAAGTCGAGGACCACATAATCTATGTCATAGTATCCAATATGTGCATTCAGGTGTAGTTACTTATTTTTCCTTCTCTTTCTAGATACTTGATGTACTTCTTTGTTTAGCAGAGGATATATCCTACCTATTACATATTGTCTGATCAAATCTTGTAGTTCTTGTGTAGCTCTTTCATCCTTAATCAGATTAATGCAAGTACATAATAATTCCATAAGATTTCTTACCTATTTTACTTCTCCAGATGATGCAGACTGATTAAATGCCAAAGGCTTTCCACATTCTCTCACTTATGGTTGTGTATTTGATGAAGAAGCCTGATCTCTTCCAAATTATTTTCTTGCCTCTTCAAATGTCTATTTTTCTTCCCTCTGATCAAACACTTTTGTCTTCTCTGTAACTCTTCTGACCCTTGATTCTTCTGTAGTCTTTTCTGGAGTCACCCTGTCTTCTCCTGTAGCAGCGCCTCCTCTAGTGATAACAACTAATCTAGGATCCTCTCCATGAGGTTCTACTGAGATTAATTGTTATTTTTTATTTCCTCCTCGTCTCTCTTGAAGTTTGGCTAACAGCATAGGGCAATCTTCAATAACATGTTTAGATGAGTTGCAATAGTTGCAAGTGGTACAAGGGTTCTGACAGACCCTTGCCAAATTTCCTAGCTATGCGTAGTTATAACAAATGATACGACCTCGACCTTGACCCATGCCTCCTCCTTGTCCTCTTCCTCTGAATCCACCACGAGGGTTGAATTTTCCTCTTCCTGGAGATTTAAACTATGTAGAATTTCCTTCCTTCTCTACTTTTCCTTGAATTTGATATGTGTCTCTTGAACTTTCATGTAAGAGATCATAAGACCTACAGTCTTTCTCATCGTGCCCCACATATTTATAGAATGTGCAGTAGAGGTTTGTAGGTGTCTGGAAATATTTTTTCATGTAGTAGCATTCACTAGGGTGATGCCTATTTCTACATAACTCACACCAGGATAGAGTAACCTTCTTCAAAGGGCTCAGATCCCCATAGGCCAAGTACTCATGAAATAGGGTAGAGTGCTCCTTATCATGTCCTTCTGATTTGCATCTGATACACTAGATCTTGTATCTTTTATCTTTTCCCTTGTCTTTCTTCATATCTTCGACCTACAGAGATAAACTAGTTAGCTAAATCAAGATTTGGCTCATACCTGAGATGGATTCTCCCATAGGGGTTGATTCTAGTTTCATGGTGATATACAACGCCTGAGCCTGTGAAGCAATCTTTTGTTGCATCAGAGGAACTCTGATGTGTGGTAAGAGGGCAGCAATGAACCTTTCCTTGTTCTTCTCATATGGAATCTGAAAACTCAATCGGCCTGTCAAGGTCTTAAACCTTTGATCAAACTCCCAAATAGGTTCAACTACTTTCTTCTTGATTTCTTTCAGTTTTGTAATGTATTGCGACTCTGACTTGGGTTTCTTGAATTCTGAGATCAACTTAGTTTTGATCTCGTTCAATGGTTTAGGCTGTGCAACTCCACTGACAAACTTCATGTACCAACTCAGTGTGTTGTCTCTCAAGGTAGTACTAAACTGAGCTCTCTTAACTTCTTCATCACTGAAATTCTTAATACTCCACACAACTTCACATAAAAACCAATGTTGATCAGGATCTTCAGATCCATCTCCTCTAAAGATAGGTAACCTCATTTCATTTTCCATAGATATTCCTAGGCTTCCTTACTAGTTATGTACTGAATTGTTGGTAACAGTTATCTGAGTGCTCTGGTAACTCTGACTACTCTAGTTACTTAACATTGCTAAAACAACAGGAGGAGTAATAGTACCTACTTTGACAGTCAACGCAGTTCCTGAAGTTTCTGGCTCTTCTCGACGAGGTTCTTCATCCTTTTCTTCCTCTTCCCTAGAGGAATCTGAATTCTCTTCGTCTATTACATCTACCTCTTATCCACTTTAGAATCCTTCATCTCTATAACTCTTCTTAAACGGGTTCGCAAGAGGAACTTCTCTTAACGCTCTCCCACTACGTGTATGTCCAACCTCTGCGTCGTTGTCACTGTTTGAATTCTTGAACATTAGCCTTTCGATCTGACCAACTACTGTATCTTCAAGATGTTCTTCTGGTGTAATAGAATCTTGATCTTCAACTTCAAAAAGTGTGCATGAAGGTATCTGGTGTAATAGACTAGCATTTTGATCCTTCAAGACTTAATATTGAAGGAAGTTTGTCACAAATGGGTGCATAGTCAATATTGGGCTAAGTATCGAGAAGTCGTTCTAGGAAGTTTAGAGCATTGGGAAGAAGAAATTCCAAGAGAGGTAGCTTATAGCTTTGAATGCAGAGAGTGCATAGTGTCTACAAGGAGTGCACAATAGATTATTTTGACTCAGAAGCTCAAGAGGAGTAGTGGAATTCATCCAAAAAGAATCTAAGTGTGGAGGAATACATGTTGCAAGGCATGCAGAGGTCGAAATTTGCCTAAGTGTCAAAGAGAGCACTCTAAAGAGGAAAAAATTCGAGACAGAACAGGCTCAGGACCGAGAGTGGCGAAAAGTCTCTAAAGGGAGGAGTGCTTTAAGGTTTCACAAAATTAATGAGAAGGATCCATTCAGGAAGGATCGGGGTCATTCCAAATCGTAAAGCTGCGTGGAGGTTAGCCGTGAAGCATTTCGACACTTTGTAGTTCAGAGTGTTTAAATTGTTTGAGAAGAGGGTTCACCTAAGTTGTGAATTCTCAAAGTGATCCTAACCATTGTCCGCGAGGAGGATATGTGGCATGGGATTAGAAAATATGAGAGATAGATTTTTGGAGAAGTTTCATGTGGAGTAGGTGAAATCTTCGCGAAGTCATGAAATTCGAAGTGAAGATGGACTATTGGATCCAGGGGGACACACGGAAGAGATCTGTTTATTTGGAGGAAGGAATTTCAGAAAGAATCAAAGGCAGAGGTCACAACATTTCTGAAGCCCAAAGTTATGAAGAGTTGACCCACAGTCAAAACTTGTGGTCACATAAAAGAAAGAGACTAGCATGGGAGCTAGTATTCACAAATTGGTGTTGCCAAAGCGCCAGAGAGAAGGATTGTGGGTAACTCGAACCTCCATGTAACATTAAATAAATCCGTGTGTCATTTTTTCGGGGCTTGTTGAAGGCCTAAAGAGCCAATTTGGTTCAAACAATTTTAATATCCCAGACTGAGAGGTTGCAGAATCCTCAGGAGGGAAGGGGGGTTGCATCAGTTCAGGACTCTGAAGAGAACAAACTTCTCTTCCCACTATTCTCCCAGAATTTCTATCCTCTAGATATTCTAATATGGTGTCACATGTACCTACCGATGGATGACCCAGATGAACTCCAGGGCTTCGGAACTTCAGGGGTCCTCCACTCTTGAACCTACACTCCTAACTTCTTTTGTAGTGCTAGTCCACCGGAGTACACAATTTGGTGACACGTGTCCTCAGAAATTTGAATGACCATGATTAACTTCGACCTTTGGGACTTCGGGGGTCCTGACTTCTCCACTATCCAAATCTCTCAAATGTGCGAAGTTCGAAGGACTTCTCTGATTAACTCTCGCGCAACTCATCCTAGTCCAACAATTGTCCACTCTTATGAAAACTACCAAAATGATCTCAACCATTGATTTTCAATCCTCAATAACTCCTCCTCTGGACTTCACAAATGACTTCTTTCAAACTCACGAAGTCACAATGACCTACAGGGTTAAACTACATAGTACTTCTCCAGATATAAGGGTGATTAAAGATCCTGGATTCTCTCGAATTGATCTCAATTGTTCGACTCTTAAAACAAGAAAATCCTCTCCTCCTTAAGGATTTTGTTCGCTATCCTTCCTGAGCTTTAAGTCCTTGAGGTATTTTAGACCTCTAGCACACTCCTTCCAGCCTTTGAACTTCTGAGAAGTTCTGGACTTATATATGTTTGAAGAAAATCTCTCTTACGCACTCCTTGCACTCATATTCTTTGAGACTTGTTCAACACTTATACAAAGTGTTTTCCTGACTCACTCCTTGCATGAGTATTCTTTGAACTCTTCTCTCCACTGAGAAAATGTGTACTCGTTGCACTTAAATTGAACAATTGTGCACTCCTTACACTTCAACTATAAATTCATGCTATCTCTTATGAGCTTCTAAGACTATCTTGACTCAGCCTATAGACTCCTTGCGGGCACTATGCTCTCCTTGCACTAGGAATATCAGAAGAGAAACAAATGAAACTTACAAAAACATCAAATTTTTCCACACTTAACGATGAAAAATATATCCATGAATAAAAGTTACATAAATAGATAAAACACATAGAACATAAAGAAATATTACATGTACTTAAATAATTCAAATGAACACAACACCATATAATTGGATTCAAACCTCTCTTCTTGTATTCATTCAGTAAAATATGTACATGGACTCATACAACTTGGTGAAACTCTTCATAAGCTTCAAAAACTCTCTCAGATAATAATCTGCAACAATAAAAATAACATTCAAAAACCTCATTTGGGCATACAATACATATATTTATACATGGAAAGGCTTCTCGAGCCTTCCCTCTAGACTACCTTAGAGATATATTATCATAGTTATCACATTCATCTACTAAGGAATATTACATTGAATGGAAATTACATTAAGATATGATTCGATGCTCAGTATTTGTACAACCTTGTGTATTAATTAGAACAATTACAACTTTGGCGGCATTATGTGATGGATCTTGCCTCAAAATATTGAAAATATTTAAATCACAATACTTTGAAAATAGAATGACGTGCCCTCCTTTGAATTCAAAACAAAATAAAAAATCCACACGTTGGTGTTGAGTTGTCCTCCACCTGGCCTCTTTAATTGTTGATGGTGATACTCCTGCATGATACTCCTCTGGACAAAAATTCATGGACTCCTATCCATGACTTCCTACACTTTTTTTCCATGATTGTCGATGTCATATTCATTCACTCAACTAGCATCCTCTGTTGGGTGACCCTTCCACTTCACCAGGTACTCAAAATAATTCTTCCTCTTGGTCTTCTTACCAATCCTCTAATCTATGATCTTCCCATTTGTGGATTTTCTTCTATGGGAATCTTCCTCTCGCACTAAATCTCCTTCTAATCCTTTGATCCCCCCAGATCATCCATCGTATAAGGGTACAGGTCTACACATTGAATATAGGTGATATTCCCACATCCTCTCACAACTCAATTTCATAAGCATTTTGATCAAACTTTTTGAGGATTTTACATGGACCTATTTTCTTCATTTTCAATTTGTTATATGTTCCCCTTGGGAACCTTTCCTTCTTCATGTGTGCTAAAAATTGATCTCCAACTTAAAAATGAATCTCTCTCCTTTTCTGATCAACTTGGATTTTATATTTCGGACTGTTATCCTATAGTTGTCTCCTTATTTGATCATGAAGCTTTTGCATCTCTACAACAAAGTATTCTTCTCTTGTAGTTCTAAACTCATTATGTTTCAAATCCCTGAAATCTGAAATTCCTCTCGGTTGCATTCGATACACTGTTTGAAATGGTATTTTTCCAGTGCTCATGTTCAGATAATCATTATAATAATACTCTGTCTGGCAAAGAATTTGATCCTACTCATTGTGATGTTCAGTGACTAAACTTCTGAGTGGATTTCCCAAAATCTGATTTACCACCTCATTTTGTCCGTCTATCTGCATATGAAATGATGAACTGAAAGATAATTTTTTCCCCATCCTTTTCCATAGGGTTCTCCAAAAGTGTCCGAAAAATTTGGTATCTTTGTGTGAGACTATGCTCCTTCGAAAACCATGCAATCTCACAACCTCCTTGAAACATAAATTTTCTATGTGAGTAGGATCACTAGTTTTCTAGAATGGTATGAAATGTTCGATATTTGAAAATATCTCAACTACTACAACTATGGAATCACTCCCCATATGGGTTCTCAGTGATTCCAACACAAAATCCATGCTTATTGCATCCCACGGCCTGTCTATAATAGGTAATGGCTGATACAGACCAACATTCTGATGCTTCCCTTTTGCATATTGGAAGACTCTACATCTGTCCACAAATTTCTTTACATCGGATATCATACCTAGCCAATGGTATGAGGAACTCAGTTGCGCATAAGTCTTATCATGGCTGAAATGTCCTGCCAATCCTCCACTGTGTTTTTCTTTCAACATGTTGTATCTCATTGAGAATTTCGAAATATAGAGTTGGATTCCTTTGAACAACACTTTGTCTTGAATTATATATTCTATCCATTGGCTTTTTTCCCTTAGCAAAGGGTTCTCACATTCTTCATAAGACTCTTTAAAATTTGGATCTTCACGATACATTTCATTAAGGTGTTCAAAATCTAAGGTCTTCACTTGGAATTCCTGCATAATCAGACATATCCTGCTTAAAGCATCAACAACTTTGTTAGCACTACCACTAATGTTATTAATAACACAAGTAAAATTTTGCATGAATTCTATGCATTCAACCTGTCTTTGGTTCAACTTGTCTTTTTTGGTTATGAATTGTAAAACCCGATTGTCACTGTACAATACAAACTCCTTTGGAATAATATAGTGTCTCCACCTTTTCAAAGATTTTATTACAGCATAGAACTCTTGATCATATGTGGAATATTTTATCTTAGTGTCATTCAATTTCTCAATCAAATAAGAAATAGGCCTATTGTCTTGGCTCAAGAATGCACCGATATTTATTCCATTGACATCACATCTTACTTGAAATATCTTCTTAAAATTTGGTAGAAACAGAATTGGTAGTTTTGTTATATTTTCCTTCAACACTCTAAAGATTTTTTCATATTTTGTTGTCCAATTAAAAGACTTGTGCTTTTTCTTTATAGTGTCCATTATGGGTGCACAAATGCCATTGAAATTTCGATTAGAGTTGTTGTAAAAGAACATTTCCTAATCCCGCGGAGGCTTCTCACCTCAAATGTAATAGCTAGCAGAGAGGCCAAATTTTATTACCCTCACACCTTCTTTAGTTCATCTTCAATTCATTTGAGATCGCGAAAACAATTTATGAGTTATGTCTTCATGAAATAAAATTTCTTCAGATCTATGAGCAACTTCTCCTGTTACAACCTCCTCATCACTAATGTCAAATTTTTTTATTAGAAGTTATCTTCTACATTTTTTATTGAAGATTAGGATGTCATCCTCTTCTACATTTTTATTGAAGATTAGGATATCATCCAAATACATAATTACAAACTTACCTATGAAGTATTTGAGTACTTCATTGATCAATCTCATGAATCTTCTTGGGGTATTTGTTAAGACAAATGGCATAAAAATCCATTTAAAAAACCCTTCATTTGTCTTGAATGTTCTCTTCCATTCATCTCCCTCTCTCATTTTTATTTGATGATAGCCACTCTTCAAGTCTATCCTGGAAAAAAAAAATTATCCACTCAAGCAATCCATCAAATCATCCATTCTGGGTAAAGGCAATATATACCTGATGGTGATCTTGTTGATGGCTCTATAATTTGTGCACATTTTCCAACCTCCATATTTCTTTGGACTCAACATAGTTGGTACTATGCATGGACTCAAAATTTCTTTGAGAAAACCCTTATCCAACAAATCTCAGACTTAATTATTGACCTCTTCATTTTCTTGAGGTGTCAACCTATAAGATGCTTTGTTTGGAAAAATTCATTCTGGAATAAGGTCAATATGATGACCGATACTCCTAATGGGTGGTAAAGAATGAGGTAACTCATCCACCACAATATCAACAAAATTATCCAAGAGTTCTTGAATATCTGTAGGAAGATCATCCACAGAAGTACTTGTAAGGATGACTCTAGGATTTCTCACCACAACAAACTACATCTCCTATTCCTTCTTGACTTCATTCAATATTTCCTTCCCACTCATGAGAAGTATGCTTAGGATATATTCTTCCTTCACTTTCTTATCTTCCATTGGAAACAACATATGTGTACAACCATTCTTATCAAGGGTGTAAGTAGTTTTTCTCCCATCATGTATAACATTTTTGTCAAATTTCCACGGTCTTCCCAAAAGAACATGAAAAAATTCCATGGGTATTACATCACCCAAAATATCATCTTTATAACCTCCTATGTTGAATTCAACATTGCATTGTCGACTTACCATGACTTGGTATCCCTTATGCAACCACAATACCTTGTATGGGTCAGATGTGTAGTTGTACCCAACTCCATATTTTTCACCATTTCTATGGATACCAAATTATGAGTACTCCCACTATCTATGATCACTTTGCATACCCTGTCTTTGGTCTTCCAAGCAATCCTGAACATATTTTTTCTATGAAGTGCCCCTTTTTCTTCTTTCTCTAGTTTTAAGAGAACTTTCCTCATCATGAGGGACTCCCCATCTTTCGCTGCTTCTACCTCAACATTGCTTCTTTGAGATTAGGAAATGTGAGATTCTCCACCTCCTTATTTCTTCTTCCTCTCAGGACATTCCCAAGACATATTCTCTGTCTTTCCACAGGCATAGAATTTCACTTCTCTTCCTCTTCCTCTTCCTCTTCCTCTTCCTCTTCCTCTAGAAAATGAGTTTTTTCCACCATGTTGTCCACCTCTGGAAATTACTCCTCTTTCTGTATGACTTTGATACTTTCCATATTCAAGTTTAGGTTTCTAGAAATTATCTCGGACAGTTCCCTTGCATATCCTTGGACTCTTTCCTCTATTTCACTGGCTTTGTTTCTGGGCCAACTTATCCTCTGCTTTCAGTCCTGACTGATAATCATCTTCCATTTTTCTCATTGTCATCATATTGATTTCCTCTTGGATTGCATATCTCAGGCCATTAATATACCTGGAAAATTTCTCGTCATCGCTCTCTCGATGTCCTTCTCAGATAAAACTCCTCAGTGTATTCCTTCACTATCAATCCTTTCTATATCTAGTTCTCTAACATTCTGAACATATTGATCTGATAGTCTTTGGGTATGAACTTATCTTTCAATTTATCTACCATCCTATCCCAATTTTTTATTTTTTGCTTATCTTTGTGCCTTTTGTCGACTTGCAATTCATCCCACCATAGTGTTGCATGTCCCTTCAGTCTGGTAACAACATGCTTCACCTTCTTTAAATATTCGATCTCTTCATAATATAAGTACTTGTCTAAGAAACATATTCAATCCAATAGCTCCTCAACATCCAAGTTTCCTTCATACATCAAGACTTCCATTTTTTCTCTGACTTCCATTTTTTCTCTGGCTCCCATTTTTACAGCCTCTTTCAACAAGCATTCCTCTACATATTCTCCTTCTCCAACTCCTTCTACTTCCATTTCTTCACTCTCGGATTCACTGACGTCACTAGAATTAGGTTCTATTCTTTGTGTTTTATCTATGGCATCCAATATCACACAGAGTTTCCTCATTTCCCGTTCCATGGCTTGATTTTCTACAGAGCTCTTTGCATGTATTATGGGTGGAATGATTCTAAACTTTCTTTCTCACATATATTAATTCAGTCTCTGATACCACTTGATGTATACCCCACCCTCTCCTAAGATCTGCATGACCTCTCGATATAGGATCGTTCTAGACAGAACCTGAAATTAGGTCATGGGCTCCCTTCGAATGCAAAATTTCAATACAAAAGTCCTTAACCCACTTCCCGAATACGAATTCTCTTTTTCAGGACTCCCTATGAACTAAAAAATCCTCCTCGAAGACCAAGATCCAAAACCCWTKGGCCAAAAATTCAATCCATGAAAGTTTCGAGACTTCRAGACTTTTTKTCCTCCTTATATGTCAATTCCTTTGAATGCACAATTTTGGAATTGTCGAACAATAGAAGAGAAGATCAACGACTCTCAAAATCCTATATCAACGGCTTAAACCACATTGTTTCAGAGTTCAGAGGTTTTCTACTTCATCCAACTAACAAAACACCTGAAAAGCATAGATCATCGAAAATACGGATCAAACAGCCTCTAACCCACCACCTTATCAATGTCTCTCCACCTCTGTTGCACTCTGGGATTTGGTGATTTCTCCAATTTCCCAGATTGTCGAATTGGTAGATACACCCAAATGTTGAATCGATGGTCCTCAAGATTGATGGATGGATGACCTAAATTATTTTTCTTTAGGCTTCAACGATTTCTTTTGGTCCTCCACTAGACACAACTCTTTATATATTCTGACGTCGAAACTCCAAAAATCTTACCCTTCCTCCAAATGTCCCCTCTCTAATCAACGACCAGGATGATTTCAGGACTCCTAGAGTTTTCTTCCCATATGCACAACAATTCAGTTTCCCTGAAGTGCCATGTCCCCTAATAATGGGATATTTCAACACACTTCCTCCTCCAACGGACTATTGGGATGGACTCTCGCATTCGGGCCTTCGCGAGTCCTCACAACACTCCTCTATTTTTTCTTCATAGTGTGAAAACTTCAAATCTTTTGTCACATGTCCTTCCTGGGATTGATGGTCTAGATGAAATTTGTACTTCGGGACTATAGATAGATTGAACTTCTCTTCCTTCTACTCTCCCGGAATGTCTATCTTCTAGATATTCTAATTGGACGATGCATGTCCCTATCGATGGGTGACCCAAATGAAATACAGGGCTTCAGGACTTCGGGGGTCCTCCACTCTTGAACCTACACTCCTAAATTCTTCTAGAATGTTAGTCCATTGGATTACATGATATGTTGACATGTGTCCTCAGGAATTTGAACAACCACGATTAACTCTTACCTTTGGGACTTCAGGGGTCCAGACTTCTCCATGCTCCAAATATCTCAAATCTATGAAGTCTAAAGGACTTCTCTGATTAACTCTCAGACAAATCCTCATGATACAACCAATTTTCAATCTTCAGTAGACTCCGAACGGATCTCAACCTTTTATTTTCAATCCTCGATAAATATTCCTCTAGACTTCACACATGACTTTTGTCGAACTTGTGAAGTCTTAATGACTTATAGGGTTAAACTCTTCACTACTTCTCCAAATCTAAGGGTGATGAAAGATCTTCGATTATCCCTAATAGATCTCAACTGTTCAACTCCTGAAACAATCAAATCCTCTCCTTCTTAAGGATTTTGATTGCTATCCTTCCTATGCTTTAAGTCCTAGAGGTATTTCAGATAGTTGGTGCACTCCTTGCAATCTTTGAACTTCTAAGAAGTTCTGGACTTAGATATTTTTTAATTAAATATCCCTTATGCACTCCTTCCACTCATCTCTTGTGAGACTTCTTGAACACTTAGAAAAAGTGTTTTCCCGATGCATTCCTTGCAGGGGTCTTCTCTTAACTCTGCTCTCCATTGTGAAACTGTGCACTCCTTGCACTTCAACTAAAAAATTGTGCACTCCTTTCACTTCAACTTTAAATTCACGCTATTTCTTCTGAGCCTCTAAGTCTACATCGACTCATCCTATGCACTCCTTGTAGGCACTATGCACTCCTTGCATGAGGAATCTCAGAAGAGAAACAAATGAAACTTATAGAAACATCAAAGGTTTCCACACTTAATGATGAAAAACATATCCATGCATAGAATATACATAAACAGATAAAACACAAAGAACATACAGAAATATCACGTGTACTTAAATAATTTAGATGAACACAACACCATACAATTGGAATCAAACCTCTTTTCTTCTATTCATTCAGTAAAATATGTACATGGACTCATACAACTCTGTGAAACTCTTGATAAGCTTCAACAACTCTCTCATATAATAATCCGCAACAATAAAAATAACATTCAACAGCCTCTTTTGGGCATACAATAAATATATTTATACATGGAGAGGCTTTTTGAGCATTTCCTCTAGACTACCTTAGAGCTATCCTATAATAGTTATTACACTCATCTACTAAGGAATATTACATTGAACTAAAATTACATTCAGATATGAGATGATACTCGGTATATGTACAACCCTATATGTTAATTAAAATGATTACAACTTTGGCAGCCTTATGTGATGGCTCTTTCCTCAAAATATTTAAAATCTTTAAATCACAATCCTTTCAAAATAGAATGGCACACCCTCCTTCAAATTCAAAACAATTTAAAATTTGTGAGTTGGTGTTGAGTTGTCCTCCACCTTATCTCTTTAGTTGTTGATGGTGATGCTCCTACATCATTGAGGCACATATTAGGTGCATGGTTGAGGCATATACTTGGTATATGATATTGGTTGTTTGGTAATTTGTTGAGGTACACCATTCATGGTAATTTATTGATATATCTTATGGTACATTGTGTATGGCATGCTTGAGTGATATGGTATATGGTTGAGGCATATGGTACAGGTTATGGTGCATGGTTAATGCACAGTTTGGCATAGGTGTTGGTGCGTGGTTGATGCACGGTTTGGTATAGGTGTTAGTGTATGATTGATGCATTTGGTGTGGTATAGGTTGTGGTACATAATTGATGTTTGGTATGGTACAATTTGATGGTTTGGTACATGATCTGCTACATGGTTGAGACACATATCTTGTGATGGTATGTTAGTGATCTTGGTACATGCTTGGTAGAGGCATGTGTTGGTGATGTTGGACATCTAGTTGATAGGTGTACTTGGTATATGATCCATGTGAGATGATATGGTTGAGTATCGATGATGATGATAGGTTGGACATGTTGATATGATTGGTTCTGTGCTGTGATAGGTTGATGTGACAGTTTGTGTACAGTGACAGGTTGATGTGACAGGTTGGATACAGTGATAGGTTGACAGGTTATAGGTTGATGTGATAGTGGTAGTGATAGTGGAAGTGGTAGTGACAGTGGTAGTGACAGTGATAGTGGAAGTGATTGTGGTTGTGATAGTTTTTCTACACTTATATTTTAGGGCGGAAGGATGGGGAAAGGAAGTGGGGTTGGATATAGTGATAGGTTTATATGTTACAGGCTGATGTGATAGTGGTAGTGATAGTGGTAGTGGTAGTAACAATGGAAGTGTTAGTGACAGTGGAAGTGACGATGATAGTGGCAGTGGAAGTGACAGTGATTGTGGTAGTGATAGTTGGTCTACACTTATATTTTAGGGTGGCGGGATGGGGAAAGGAAATGGGCTTGTAGCCTTCTCCCAATTGGACATGGAGAATTAGGGAGTTTGAGCTTCCTTTAGGTTGGATCTTGAGAATCAGGGGGTTGTAGCCTCCTTTTGGTTGGAGCCATAGAATTCAGGGACTTGTACCTTCCTTCAGGTTGGATCCTAAGAATTAGGGGGTTGTAGCCTACTTCTCCTTGGATCCATAGAATTAAGGGAGTTTTATATTCCTTTAGGTTGGAGACTATAAAGAAGGGATCATAGAATCCTTCTAGTTGTAGCTATAGAATTGAGAATTTTTTGCTTCCAATGAATGTATTCTCTTATTTATAATAAAAAATTCCATGGTTTTCTCTTGTTTGGGTTTCCATGTAAATTTTGGTGTACTGTGTAATTTATGTGATGTTGATGTTATGGTTATTATGTTTATATGCTCATGATACACTGATGATGTATTGATTATATACTGATGATATATTATTGATTAAGTTAAAGTTGATATATTGTGGCTAAAAATGGTAAAAGTGGTTATATTAATTCACCCCCACCCCTCTGAGTATTCCAACACACACACAATAAATCTGATAAATATATATATATATATATATATATAGTATAAACAAATTTTGCATTGAAGGTACATACGAGTAACTCATGGAAAGTAAGTGCAGTCACAGGTTAAATGACACGAAAATTTAATAATATGGTGCCAAATATATTAAAGATAAAATTATTTTATTATGCATGAGAAATGGAAAGATCTAAATTTTCACCTCCTTCACAAATAAATAAACCTTTCCAAGTCTCCTAGTTTTCAAAACATTGCACTCTACACTCCTTGAGGAGTTATTATTAAGGTATTTTTATTATTAAAAGTTTAAGTCCTCGGAAATTTAAATTCCTTTTTATTTATTAACTTAAACATATATATTAATATAAAAAATCCCTTTCAGAGTTTTTCCTTTGGATAAAGGAGAAGGGAAATCATGAATGGAGTGTGAATAATTTTGGGTCCGATCGCCAACACACACACAATAAATATATATATATATATATATATATATTATAAACAAATTTTGCATTGAAGGTACATACGAGTAACTACTGTGGTAAATTCTGAAAGTCACCAGTTAAATGACCTGAAAATTTAATAATATGGTTATAAACTCATATATTAAAAGATAAGAATTATTTTATTATGCATGAGAAATGGAAAGATCTAAATTTTCACCTCCTTCACAAATAAATAAACCTTTCCAAGTCTCCTAGTTTTCAAAACATTGCACTCTACACTCCTTGAGGAGTTATTATTAAGGTATTTTTATTATTAAAAGTTTAAGTCCTCGGAAATTTAAATTCCTTTTTATTTATTAACTTAAACATATATATTAATATAAAAAATCCCTTTCAGAGTTTTCCCTTTGGATAAAGGAGAAGGGAAATCATGAATGGAGTGTGAATAATTTTGGGTCCGATCGTCTAAGCCTAGCCGTAGGAGGAAGGATAAGATAACTCATGAATGGAGTAGGTAGATTTCAGAGTCTGAAGTTCCACGTCATTATTATATTAAATATTAGAATTTAATTCCCTCCATATTAATATCTGAAGGGGACACATGAATGGTGTGCACAATTTGGGGTCCCAAATCCCGAGATATTATAGTATTAAATATAATATGATTTCCTTTCTTCTCAACATATATATTAATATCAAATCCCTTTTGGAGTTTGACCATTGGAATAGAGCATAGGAATGGTGTGAAA
Organism: Picea sitchensis; assembly: GCA_010110895.2. NCBI lineage: Eukaryota > Viridiplantae > Streptophyta > Pinopsida > Pinales > Pinaceae > Picea > Picea sitchensis. Next base: position 338,693 of record SNQJ01S0004473.1, read on the forward strand.
AAAGCATTGTCCAAGAGCCTAGGATACTAAAATATTAAATACAATATAATTTCATTTCTTTCTCAACATATATACGTATATATAATAATATTAAAATCCCTTTTTGGAGCATGATTGTCGGAGACAAGAGAAGGGAACACATGAAAGGAGTGCAAAATTTTTGGCATCCGAAGGCTTGAGGTATTTCATGGTATGTTTGGGGTCCGAAATCCTCATGTAATGTGTTAATAATATAATAAAATATATTATAATGCAACTTGGATGTTTTAGGATGAAGCTAAGAACATTATAAAATAATATGGGCCATTTACAATGCAATTAATTTTATTATGACATAATTAAATTAATTGGATTATAATATATTATAACCATGTTATTTAAATTAGTACTAAACCATTTCAGTATGTCAAATTTCCGAGATAAAAGAAAGAGTTAATTATCAATGTTACCGAGCGAGTAAATTAAACTAGGTCAAATTAGAATAATTAATTCAATAAGGTTATTAAGAATGGTCAGGTGTTAGCACCTAGTTCGGGAAACTATTGTATCGTATGGTGACGTAGTATGTCGTGGTGGGTCTATGTGTCAGGTAATGATGTTGCAACATGTCATGATGATTTGACATCTAATAGGGGGGAATTTAGGAGGTGATATGAGTTCCATGTGTCAACTTAGGAGATAGGTACATGGTGGCAGAAGGGACCAAGGTGGAAGGTTGGTTGATAGATATCCATTGTTGTTTAGGGTTACTACCATCGGGGTGTCGAGGTGCATGGTTTATAGAGGATTCCAACATGAATAAATATGAGAGGAGATATGGGTCATAGATCAGAGAACATGTGATATTCAATCTCAGTCATAGATATTTAAGGGCCCTACATAATATAAGTGTCGCAAGAGCATGAGAAGGGTCGTTAATCGTCGTGCGAGTTCGTGACTCCAAAGAAATTAGATTGATTGATTTCCCAACCCAAAAGGCCATTGGATATGTAGGTTACATCCATCAGAGTGTGCTTGGTTGAAGGAACTAGGTCAGAGTGGATTTTGTCTTGGAAATATGTTAACCCCGATGGAAAAATTTGATGAAGAAGAAAATATCTGAATTGTCAGACTGGGGAGTCAGATGGGTCAGGGGGAATATGTCACATGTGTTCCATGTAAGATAGCATGAATGATGGGGAACCACATGGTTTCCATGTGTCACTAATATGAACTCAATAAATGAAATTATGAAAACTTTGGGAGGCTATAACTTCAAATCCAGAGCTCGGTTTTGAGCATGGCTACAATTGTTAGAAAGATATCGAAAGGAAGAAGATGATGGTACCCTCTAGATGAGGCTTTGATATGGTTGAGGAAAATAGAAAAATTTAATACCCCATCTACTAAAAATGTACTTAGGGGATTGGGTTCGTTAGACCTTTAAAAACCACCAAGCTAGATAGAGGTTGAATCATCTATATGATTCTTCAAAATAATGATTGTAACCACAATACTATAGGAAATATTTAAAGGGAAAGTGGCCATGACCTCAGTTGGTCTATGGAGAGATAGTGTAACACTTCACCATGTTATTTACTAGGTTTGAATTCCAACTCCAAATCATGTAAAATGAATAGGTACTTATAATTAAGTTTAATTCCAATTTACTTCCAAATATTTTCCAAGAGGTAGATATGACAAGTAATGATTTCTTGTCAAAAACATTCCATCGATCATTGGAATTGAAATAAAATATAGGCTATAAACCTCATTGTGTAGGTATGAACATAAACCAAAAATCGAATCCTTTAAAAACCAAATAAGACCCCATACTACCCCTAGTACCCAACAAAACTATAGATTATTTTACTATTTTCATAGGAGAAAAATATATTCCTTTGTGAATGTAGAAATCTACTATCCCCACCTACATATTGAAATATTTTGGTAGAAAAAAAAACAAAAAAAAACCTACATATAATCATCCCAACCATGATCCCCCACTAGGAGCCTCTCTTTCCGACCCAACTATACCACACACCATTATATATATCATGTTCTATGAGGATAATTGACTTGGAATCTTTGTTTAATCATAACTTCCAAATCATCAATAAAGTTATGATCCATTGTATTAGCACTCTATAATTTATTAGGCCGAGGAAGAAATTAACAGAGGTAACTACAAAACCACTTTTGAAGCCAGGATCTAGCCCTGCTAGCTTCAGAGTGGAATCTCTATGTAGGATTTAGATTTGTTTGAGTTTAGAATGTTAGGCTAGTTATGACAGTTCAATGTTTGATTTTTGAATTATTGGTTTGGAACAACAAGGGGAGGTTTTGGGGCAATGGAGTCAACTTCTAATATATATATGGAATGTTAACTCAACAATGTATTTATGAGGTAACATAGGCAAAATAAGCACAATTTCCAGCAATAAACAACATTCAAATGATGGCAGGATACAAATAAGAAAATCCCATTACAAATGAGAGCATCTAGGATGAATTCTAAGATGTAACTTTAGAATAAAAACATAAGATATATATTCATGAACAGAGCAACATATACAGATGAATTTTGAACATGAAATCTTTAACACAAATACAATTATTCATTGCATGAATGGAGCACGAGATACGATGAGTTCCAATCATATCCTCTCAGTCAAATATTGGAAAAGAATAAACATTAATGAAGATGAGTGTTACATAGGAAAACTCATTGAAAATAAGCACCGTGATAAATCTTTTCTATCATAAACACTCTTTGTTATTAAAAGTCCTAAAAATTTACATAACTTTCAAGTACACAGGCAAGCCATACTCCCACCATTCCAACCCCCTTTTACATCAAAAGGCCTCCAAATATATAGTATCCCATTGCCACAATAGGTTGTTGGGATTCCAATTACTACTTCCTATAATCATGTATCAGTTTACATTAATGGAGAACAAATCCCCAATAAATTTACTAAAAATAATAAATCTGATTTGACAAAAGATCTTGTATCATCATAGATATGGAGAAAAATTAGAATATGAGGTTGTGGATAGTTGTCAGTTACATATGGAAATCAATTTGATGGGATTTGTTGATATATCTATCCCTGATTGGATGGAAGTGGTTGATGATCTATCTCGTCAATGTTTTCTCTTTTGCCCAGTCAAGTTGACCTCTCTGCCATCAGTCTCTTTTGAATTATTTGCCTCCCAAAATTATGAAAAATTGGATCCAATAAATTATTAAATTCTCCCACTATGAGATACATGTGTAAAATTTCTGGGATTTTTTTGTATATCAGCTTGTTCTTAGCAAAAACCTCTCTTAGTTTTTTGAAATTCATCTCCAACTATCCGAGATCTGGGTTTGAAATAGATGTCTCAAACAAGAAAATCATGAATACCAAAAAATAGGGCTCAAAGATACTTTTTATTATCCCAATATGTAAACACTATGAGAAATATGGGAGAGGTTATTGTTATTTGGCCCGTTTTGAGAAACACCCTCTTTCGGTTTCTCAAAATTCATCCTAGTTTTCTCTGAAATCGCCTCAGAAGACAACTGGTCAAAATGGGAAAAAAATGGTTTTTTAATTGAGGAAAGTGGTTTTCGGAGAGGGAAAGGTGGTTTGTAGGGGGAATTAGGATGGTAAGTGGTTTAGGA
>SNQJ01S0004473.1:351787-363324 GCA_010110895.2 Picea sitchensis
TTATTTTTATGTTTTAATTTTTATTTGTTTAGTTTATTAATTATGTTTCTAGTTTTATTTTGTTATTATTATTTTTTAATATTTTAATAATTATTAATTACTTATTCAAAATCATTTATTTATTTACTAAAAATAATTATTTATTAATTATTTTAATTTATTATTAAAACTATTACTTATTACCCTAATTTAATTACTAACCTGCTAACCTAAATTTCTAATTATTTATCCTTAACAATGTTCACTAATACTTGTTAACTTATTGGTTTTCATTTACCCTAAGCTTGTCTAACATTAATTTTGTGCAGGAATGATTGGAAGGTGAGATGTGGCGAATACGACAGGGGAGTTATCAACACAACAATGAATGAAGGATTGGACAAAATGTATGGAGGGGAAAAGTCATCCAAGGAACCAGTCAAGCCATGAGCTTTCTTCATGGGAGAAACAAAAGATAGAAACTGAATAAACAGATTTCCTATAATTTATAGGACCCTAACACACTGATCAATTTTGATCCTATAAATATGATCGACCAAATAAAACAAATTGATAAGATTTATTTATGTCGAATTCATAGGCTATAATAGGTATCAAATTTGTTATACATAGGGTCATTTAACTATTGTATGACCTTGATTATTATATGTTTATTCTAGTAAATGATAAGTTGATGGAGTTCAAGTGATTCTAAGTTTGTAGAACTAATAAATTGAAAAGTATGTGCAAGGAAGAGGATCTTTGATGTTCACAGGTCCAAGGATACTAGAAATGAAGGGAAGATATGTTAGCCTCATAATCCTAAAGTTCTATAGTCTAAGTATTTTCTAGTATAATGTTTTTAGAAATTAGTTTATTCTAGTTTTTTAGGATAAGGACACCTATCTTCTAGGTAAAGGACACCTATCATACTCATGTGATTATGTGATTGGTTTATCTCCTAGTTTTTAGTTTAGAGTTGAGTTACTTTCTTCAAGTGAGGTTAAGGAGTAGATTATGAATTCTCACTTTAGATTGTAATCACTTCAGTTTGTCAACACAGTATCATAGATCAAGGAAGACTTCTTGACATCAAGGAAGACTTCTTGACATCATGGTAAAAATTGTGATGGAAGAGAATTGTTGATGGATCAAGGAAGCAAGGAAGACTTCTTGACATCAACATGGATCTATTCAAACTCAAGGGAAACAATAATGAGGTAATTTGTTGTTGTTTTTTAAAATAAGGAAAATTGTTATTGTGATTAGAGTAATCAATTTGTTCATTAAATTGATTCATCTTTTTGAGCGGTAAACTTGTAGATATGTAAATTTCAAGTTTGTAGATTTGATTAATTACAACTTTATTTCTTGGAAATCTAAGAGATCTAGGTAGATAATAGTGTATTTTTGCATTTTTTAATTAGATATCATAGATCCATTACTGTTTTGTTAAAAGGGCTCATTTGTAAACAATTTCTTCCGGTCATTTAATAAATTTCACAATTTAAATTTAGAGTTGTAGATTCTTTATTTTTTATACGTTTTTAGATATGGTCTGTATTGAGGATAGTATCAAGGACCATATCAAGGTCCGTATCAAGGACTATATCAAGGTCCATTTCAAGGACCATATCAAGGACCAGATCATGAGTCACTTCTGAATTTATTTGAAAGTCATCAGATTGAATCTTTGGAATCAGGTCAGTGAAAAGGAAGATTTGAATCTCTAGATTGGATATTGTACCTCTAGAGAATAAATCCTTCCGTAAATCCCGAGACGCATACCTTTCTTCAAGAACCAACAAAAACTTCAATGGAATTCACTTCCTTCAAATTTTGATTTCAGATCCACCCAATGTTATAGATCCGCTCGGTGTTGCACCTTCCCAACACACAATTTTTTTTTAGGACGATTTTGATCTAGAACGACAACCATGGGATCTTATTTATCTATAGAGTGAGGTAGAGGAACACGTGATCCATATTGAAGCAATTTCACCTCTGCTTATTTGGAAACTAAGCTATTTTGTTTTACCCATGACTTCTCTTTGTCCTGTGCTCACAATTTTTCTGGCAAGAATGCCCACAACATTACAGACCAAATCACCATTTACAGCTTCTTCAACAAAATTTTGATCTCGTATATAATACAAATGATGCATTTCTCAAGAACAATGATCCTCCTTGCTGGTAGAGGCCACAAATGAACTTGGAATGAACACATCTCCATCCAATTGTGAATCTACTAGTGATATTTCTTGGTTTGCTTCAGATCAATGCACACATCTCTCCTTGATTCACCCCACTTGATTTTCCTGGTATTCACTCAAAGTTTGATGCATGTCCTTTTTTAAAACCCTTTATACACAATTTTGGTGGATAGTTCTTTAACTGATATTAAAATTATCTAAAATAGTTGCATAATTTTTTTTGTTCATATTGAGGTCCTGATTGAGGACTGGATTAAGGATCGTATTGAGGACTAGATTGAGGTTCGGATTGAGGATCGTATCGAGGACCGGATTGAAGTCTGAATTGAGGACCATATTGAGGACTGGACTGAACCCTAGATTGAAGCGTTTTGTTTTTTGATTTTTAGACATTTGAATTGTAATCTTTTAAATCATTGGTGACTTTAGTGCAAGGGGGGGCACATTTTTTTTTTTTTTGTGAGTAGAAAGAGTGGGTCCTTAAATTAATTCCAGCTGAGACCTTACAAAAAGACCTGCATCCTATCTACTTGCAGAGATTTTGGTAGCCTATTTTCTTGCAAAGGTGCCTGCAACTTGTCTGCTGACAAGGATGCCTGCAGCTTATCTGCTTACAGAGATGCTCACATCCTATTTGCTTGCAAAAATGCCTAAACCTTACCGGTTTACAAAATTTCCTAAGATCAATGGGGCCGAATTAACTGTTCTGATCTCTTTCTGATTTTGTGACTTCATGTCTTGGCCATATTGGCGGTTAAAATCTTCTCGAGCACCAACAGTCGAGATCCACTTTCATATTTCATGATTTCACATATCATGATTTCGCGGCTTGGGCTGACAGTTCCCTCCATGCTTTGAACTCCCGATAGTCGAGTTCCCAAAATCTTCTCTCGTTCAATCCAAGGGAACAGATCGACGATTCAGATATCCTCTAACACAAATGGTCCAGATTCTCTTTCGAGTTTCATAATTTCGCATTTTGTGACTTCACGACGTCGAGGGGTAGCTCATTCATGCTCTGAGCTCCCTAAACTCGAGTTCAAAAAAATTCTCGTGTCAGATCCATGGGATTGGATCGATGGTAGAGATCTCCTCTAGCACTAATGGCCCAGATCCACTTTCGCTTGTCGTGATTTTTTGACTTGGGCAAACAGCCCCCTCTATCCTCCAAACTCCTGAGACCTGATTTCCGGAGATGTGCTCGCATCAAATCTATGGGACCAGATCGACGATTGATATTTCCTCTAGCAACAACGATCCAGAGTCGCCCTCGCATTTCGCAATTTCGCAATTCATGATTTCGTGACTTGGGAATACAATTCCCTCTATGCTCCAAATTCTTGAAACCCGAATTCTCAATGTAAACTTGCGTTAGATCTATGGGACTAGATCTACGGCTGTGATCTCCTTTAGCACCGACAGTCCAGATCCACCTTCACATTTCATGATTTCGCGACTTGGGCATACAACCCCCTTTATGCTCAAAATTTCTAAAACCCGAATTCCTGATGTATGCTCGCGTCAGATCTGTGGGACCATATCGATGGTTATGATCTCCTTTAGCACTGATAGTCCAAATCCACCTTTGCATTTTGCGATTTCATGACTTGGGTAGACAACCCCCTCCATGATCCAAACTCCCGAAATTCGAGATTATCTCACATGAGGTCAATGGGACCAGAACAATGGTCCAGATCACCTTAAGCTTCAATGGTCTAGATCCTCTCACTCTTGTCGCAACTTCATGAATTTGGGAAGCAACCGCCTCTATGCTTCTGACTCCCAATTTTCGAAATTCTTGAACCAACTGGCAACTTGTGCTTTTCTGCATTCATTTCTGACCTTCCAATCATTTATAGCTTTGAGGAGAAGCTAATTTGATGAAGGTGGATCCCTGTCAAGAATAGGGCCATCCATCTGAGAAGGCTCCTTACATTGGAGCTAAAGGGGAGAGCATCAAGAATGTTTGGAATCATGGAGGATGATCTAATACATAGAATCAACCCCTGCACTGGCCAATATGTCTGCAAATTTGTTTGTAGTTCTCCAAATGTGAGAAGGGGTTAGAGTTAGAGAGGGTCTAAGAATATCCTCGAAGATGTAAAGAGGACTAATGAGGTGCCAGCTGGGTTTGATTTTCCCTTTATATTGGCCATTCCAGATTTTTGTTGCTAGGTCTATTAAGATTTTGGAGTCTCCTTCAATGATCAAGTAGGTGAGGTTTTGATCTAGTGTTAATTACACTCCTTTGATAAGACCCCAAAGCTCTACGAAATGTTTGGTATCGTATCCAATATTTTCGGTGATGAGGCTTTGAATTTGGCCAATGTTGTTTCTTATGACCACACCATAGCCTGAGTGTCCTGGATTTCCTTTTGAAGCACCATCAAAGTTGACCTTGTGGAATCCTTGTGGGTGGGGAGCCACTTAGAGGGACTAAGGGATTTTGAAGAAAGGGGGGGTTGTTGTGGACGGGTGGAAAGTGAAAAAGAGAAGTCACAGGCATTGAGGACAAAGATCTCACATGGGTCATTTGGGAAGTCGTCCATCGTCTATGAATGAAACTGAAGAGTTTCCTAGAGATGCAAGAGGATTATGTTCTAGAGAAGGGAGGGAGGAGAAAGCTGGGAGTGAAAGATTCTTTTGTTTCTCTCTTTCCATAGTTTCCAAACTATGAAGCCTGGTAAGAGTTTCCAAGTTCTGTTTAGGATAGAAATTTTGAAGGGACAGGAGACCCAATCCCTGATGGTGCTTATGATGTTTTTTTTAACTCGTCTGGTTTTTCTAAAGAAGTGAGTGGCTTGGTTCCAGATGTTCTCACTGAGTGGACAATTATTTAGGAGGTGCTCCATTTTTTCTTCATGTATATGGTAGAGTTGGTAGATCGAGGGGCCGATGAAGCCTCATTTTTAAAGATTGGCCCAAGTTAAGATCTTGTTCTGAAGTAGAATCCAGAGGAAAGTAGAGATTTTGGGCCAAATTGTTTATTTCCATATTATTGTCCAGATGTTACATTTCTAAAGTTTATGGAGTTTCTCCTCAATAGTGTATCCCTCTTTGAGAGTGAAGCTTCGATTAGGGGTGTATCCCCATTTGAGAATGTATTGGTCTATGATTTTTCGGATTAGCCTTTGGGTTATAGCTTGTTTCTAGTGCTGCAGGTCATAGTCCATTGCCACTTGGAGTTCCTGATGAGTAGATTTCCATCTTTGCCAAGGAGAGTTGTTGGGGGTTTCTATCCACAAATATGCCACTTTGAGAGTGGCTAGATCTTGAATGTGATTTTTGTAGGATTGTAGATTTTCATCCAGTTGTAGGGGTGGCAGTTGCTGCTAGGAGTCCATCCAGAATAGAGAATTCTCGCCATTGCGAACTTCCTAGAAGGCGTGTTCCTGTATGAGTGCCCAATTTTTCCAGGCTGCATTCGAGATGTTGGAGCCTCGGATTTTCCCTTGCATTCTTATGAGTTGATTTTGATGCGTGTTTGGGGCATACTTTCATTTCGAGAGTTTTTCCTAGATCTCTGCTGGTGTTTTGAGATGCCTCCACCAAATTATTTCTCCCATGCTGCTATTTAATTTTCTAGAGTCCCGAAGGCCCAAACCACCTAAGGATTTGGGCTTACAGACCTTGTCCCAGCTAACAGGGGCCCATTTTTTGTTTGGGATGTGGCCATGCCATAAAAAGTTTCTTTTCATATTCCTTATTTTATTTATGACTGAATGGGGGGAAGCTAGGGCTGAGAAGAGGTAACTTTGGATGGCTTGGAGGACTGACTTCAAGAGAACCAACCTGGTTGGAAGGTTGAAGGAGTGAAAGGTCCAGTTGCTGATATGGTTGGTGATGGAGAGTATGAGGGAGTACCAAGAGTTGTTTCTGGTTGTCGATTCAGAGAGAGGGAGTCCTAGGTAGTGAGAGGTTAGAGTGAAAACAAGGGTATTTAGAAGTTGAGAAAGGTGTTGTTGGATTGCTACCGGAGTATTAAAAAAGAAGAGTTATGATTTGGCCAGATTGAAGGTGGTGTCGGAGGCTTCACTGAAGTTGGAGAGGATGGAACTTATTTTGGTTTCTTATTGCATGGTGGGGGTGTTCATTAGCAGTGTCATCGAAAAATTGGTCATGGGAGGCTTCCGGTTGTAATCCAAGAAGGGGGAGGTCGTGGAGGGATCCATTTTTAATTGAGGCTTTGATATAGCGACCTAAACCTTTAGCCATTATGAAAAAAAGGAAACGGGAAAGAGGGTTTCCTTGCCTTATTCCTGTTAAGGGGGAGAAGGGTTGGGAGGGGACACCATTGACGAGGATTGAGAAAAAGGTTGAGAAAATGAGGTTCATTATCAAGGAGATCCAATCCTTGTTGAAACCAAAATCCAATAGGAGAGATTTCATGTATTTCCAGCCTAATTTGTTGAAATCTTTTGAAAGGTCAAGTTTTAGAATCATACATGGAGTGTAGGTGCTTTTGAGTGAGTGAATGATTTCATGGACAAGAATGATGTTGTCCATGATTTTCCTTCCTTCAACATAACCTGATTTCACCTTGGAGATGATGAAGGGGAGAATTGGTTTAAGTCTTAGAGCTATGATCTTGGAGATGATTTTGTAGATCACATTGCAAAGAGCTATGGGTCTGAAGTTCGTTGGATCTGTGACCATTTCTTCTTTGGGAATGGGAGTAAGGAAAGTGGTGTTTAGTGATGGAAGAACATTTCCTGAGTTGTGAGATTCCTCCACCAGATGCCACACTTCCTTCGTTAACATAGGCCAACAAGAGTGGAAGAAGTTTGTTGTGAAACAATTTGTACCTGGAGCTTTGCATGTTGGTAGCTCCTGAATGTCCTGATCCACTTCAGCTTGCGTTATCAATGTCATGAGAGCCTCATTCTATTCTTCGGTGATTATAGTTTGGATATTTTGGGTCACCCGCTCTATTGTTGAGGTGCGGTCCACATTGGTTTCTAAGAGGAGATCCTTGTAGAAATATGTCAATTCATGCATTATTTCTTGATGATTTAATAGGGTGTTACCTTGTGGGTCATCTAGATTTGTCATATGATTGATGAGGCATATGTGGATCATGGAGCAGTGGAAGAATTTGGTGTTTTTCTCTCCCTCATTGAGCCATTGAACCCAAGATTTTTGTCTCCATAGGATCTCTTCTTGCTTGTGTCTTTCTTCTAGTTTCCTTTTGAGTTCATTCTCCTCCCGCAGTTGAGTAATTGTGTATCCTACCTAAATGATTTTTCCCTAAAGGTTCCCTAGTTTTTGTTCCATCCTTTTCCTTTCCTGGAAAATGTTCACAAATACCTCTTTGTTCCATTTGCATACCTGTTGTTTGAAATATTTTATTTTTTTCTGGAAGCAACACATTTTTGTGCATTTCTGAGTTTCCGCAGTGCTCCACCAGTGGCAGGCTAGCTCCTAGAAATATGGATGGGAGAGCTAAAAATTCTCAAATCTGAAGGGTTTAAGCTTCGGGGTAACAATAGTGTCAAGCCAGAGATGAACCGACCAGTGGTCTAAGCCTACCTTCAAGAGGTTGTTGGACTCTGCTATGGGGCCTTCCATAAGGAGAGTTCCCGAGATGAGGAAGCGATCAATCCTGCATGCTATTTGTTGGTGACCTTATCTTTTGTTGGTCTAGGTGTAGGTATCTTTTGTTGGTCTAGGTTTAGGTGTCTTTACCATTCTCAATATCTACCAATATGAGGTTTTCTATGAGTTCCTGGAATTTTGCATTGTCCTACTCGAGGCATTTCCCCCCCTCATTTTTCCTCCAGCATGAGGATCATGTTGAATTCACCCCCTATTATCCATCACTTGCCTTCTGAAGAACCTAGGTAAGCTAGGCTCTGAAGAAAGAGGTCTTTATCTTGGTTGTTCTGTGATCCATAGGCATTTGTGATCATTCCCTCCTTGTCCGAACCAATGTTTCTGTAGTGTGTCATGATGGTGCATGGGGTGGAGAGGCCTTGATCAAGGATGACTGTAGTAGGATTCCATAGCAGGGATGATTTTAGGGGCTAAATTTCTCTCATGGGCTAATTTTCCACTGTTTTTCCAATAACAAGATTCTCTATTTTAAAAATGATTCACCCAAATTCTATAGGATAAAATTATTTTACTTCAAAAATTGCCAAATTTTTATAAAAACTATATTAAATACTTAGAAATTTGAATATTTTTAGAAAAATATCCCCGAACATTTATAGTTGATATATGAAGGATTAGTAAGATTCGCTAAGGTTTCTAGATTTTAAAATAAATTTTCATCCTTAAAATCATTCATGTTCCATAGGATGGCTAGGCCTCCTAAAGCCCCTTTGGAGTTGGTTTGATAGGATTCACAGTTGCGCAAGCATATTTTGATGATATATTCTGCAGTTTTCCCTGCACATTTTGTCTCTTGAATCAAGAATATATCAGGGTCTTCCATTTTGATGCAGTTTTGAAGAATCCTTTGTTTGGATCTTCCATTTAGGCCTCTGATATTCTAGGTGAGGATATTCATAGTTAACAATTTGGTGGGTGGGAAAAGGATATATCCGAGATCCTATGGATTTGTCCCGAGTTGATCATGTAATTTCCCACCACTATTATTAGCTGATGAACCATTTTTTTGCCCCTTCATTTGTTGTCTTTTGGTTGTTTTCTTGGATCTGGATTTGGGTCTACTGATCCCCAGCCTAGATGTAGCCCCTGTTGATGAGTCCAAAAATAATTTGTGAACTTTCCTGAGTTGGTCCTCTGGTAGGGTTTGGATATCCTTTTTGTTGAGTGCTTCCTCTAACCTATCTAGGTTTATTTCTGCTAGGTCCTGCTCATCCATTACCATGGTTGTATCTTCCTCTCTTCCTGGTGCTTTCCCTGAACCTGGGTGAGTTTTTGGATCTTCTTGGTTTGTTGGGGTTTGATATTCTTGTGCTAGATGGTCTTCCTTGTTCTTTTTGGGTTATTTTCTCACGGTCTTGTGGGGCTTTTCCACCTCTTCTGCCTTTGGTAGGTGGTTAAGGAATTCAAATGAGTTATTGTTTGGGATATTTCTTTCGTTGTTGGTTGAGGGATTCTTCTGCACTTGTCTTATTCATTTTTAAACCTGAGTGAATCCTTCCTTTGGTTTTTCTTTAGCTTCCCTCTTGAGGTGGGCATTGAGAGGGAAATCCCTGAAAAGGTGTCCATGTTCATGGCATTTTCGACATCTGAAAGGGATGTGTTCATAGTCTATGGTTTGGGCCCATTCCTCATCTTGGTATTCGAAAGTAATTGTGCCTGGAAAATCTTTGGAGATGTTCATGTAGACACATATCCTATCATAATAGGTGTATTTTATTTTCTTAGTAGCTTCGAAAGATTTGACATATTTACCAAGGTTATTGCCTATGCCCAGTAAAATTTCATCTAGCGAGAACTCTTGGGGAAGGGAGTAGAGATGAATCCATATTGGTGTGTATACAAATTTTTCTTTTTCTGGATAGAAGATGTCTATCTAGAATCATAGGTAGAGGCCAACTAAGTTGTAGAAGTATGGCCGCCCTTCAAAGATCTAGTCCTTGTCCTCCAGGTTGTAGAATATTACTATAAAGAAGGCTTTGGAGCTTAGTTGAATCTCACAGTCTCCCTTGGGGTTACATCATGCCTTTATCCAGTGAAATAGGTCTTTTTCTGAGGGCCAGATACCTAGAAATTTTCCTATGAGGGCATGGTCTCACATGAACTGTGTATGCTCCCCTATCCTGGTGGTTTTGATGACATACCTGGGTGTAATTGAGGCTTGAGGGATAAATTTTTTGGGTATCCAGACCCGAGATCTTTTTGGATGAGATAATTCAACATATGTGTTTGATTCCTTCCTTATGTCCATTTCTTCCTTCATATATTGATCTCGTATGTGCAATGCCGGTTCAAAGGAAGGTCGACATGCTCATGAGTTCTCTGGATCATTGGCGATGATGTTTCATTAGGAGGGGTTTTTCGCCCCATTGTTAGTGCCCATACTTCTGAGTTGGTTAGTGTTGTAGGCTTGAGGAAATCAGTGCGTTCCTAGGAATTCACAGAAGGTCAAAGCAGGCAGGATTCAGGAGCATGAAGAAACCCTAAATTTGCATAGAATGATATAGAGACACTTGATAATGAACTTATGTTGACATTTGTTTCTGAGTTATATGTTCTTTATAGAGGCTCTACCTTTAGTAGTAGACACACTCATGAACCTAACTCCGGTGGTGGACCTAGATAGTAGTGGTACTGATCGACATTTATACTCTGGGGGGCACATTTTATTACTTGTTTAAGGATATCTATCTTTTAAAAAGGGTGAAAGTTTGAAAGTTTTTATTGAAGTATTGAAAGCTCAGAAGTTGAGAATATTCAAGTAAAATACTCTCTCAAAATCCATTTCCAACGATAGTTTTAAAGGGTCGAGGCCAAGCCCTTAAAAGTACTCTTTTTTGCGTGGATTGTCTACTCTGTCTTTCTGGTGCCTTGTGTATTTTTTGGAGTTTTGTGGATTATTCACTTGCGAATGTTGCAACAAACATCATGTCTAAATTAATCAATCTATTCACAGAATCAGATAAGTTAGATGGACCCAAGAATTACAAACCTTGGAGTCGGCATATGCAGGACACTTTGATCTATAATGAATTATGGCATGATATATGTGATGGTGATACTACTCCAACTAAGCCAACCGATGCTACTTCTTTAGCAAAATGGAATTGGAAAGATGAAAAAATACTTTCTTTTCTATGTTCTTTTGTAACTGAACACATGTTTGTTCATATTGAGAATTCCAAATATGCATGGTCTTCTTGGAATCTACAATAGAATTTTTTTTTATACTCCTACTGCATCTCAAAGAGTTGATCTACAAATGAAATTGTTTAAACAAAGGTTAACAAACAATGTTGATGTATTAGAATACATTTCAAGAATTAAGAACATTCATCAGGAAATCATCAAAGGCGGTTTTTTTAAACTTGAAGATGGTTTTCTAGTCTCCATTGTAATAAATGGCTTGCCTCCATCTTATAAGAATTTTCTTGAGACTTTGAAAATAAATGATAAGTTATCAACTATGAATTTTGATTCACTTAGTGAATTACTATCTCAACATAGTAAATCTTTTGGAAAACAAAAGAAATTATGAGAAGATATTCTTTTCACTAAAGCTAAAAGTTCTAAAGAAAGAGGAAAATAAAATTTTGAAAATTTTCAGAATCAATCTTCTAATAGAGGTTGTGGTAGAGGTATTGGTCAAGGTAGAGGTTGTAGAAATTTTAATCAACAAAATTTTCAAAGTAATTCTCCCAATAACAATGCACATTCAGGAAGAGGTAGAAATTT
>SNQJ01S0004473.1:363334-374655 GCA_010110895.2 Picea sitchensis
CTAATTTAATTACTAACCTGCTAACCTAAATTTCTAATTATTTATCCTTAACAATGTTCACTAATACTTATTAACTTATTTTTTTTCACTTACCCTAAGCTTGTCTAACATTAATTTTGTGCAGGAATGATTGGAAGGTGAGATGTGGCGAATACGATTAATGGACAGGGGAGTTATCAACACAACAATGAATGAAGGATTGGACAAAATGTATGGAGGGGAAAAGTCATCCAAGGAACCAGTCAAGCCAGGAGCTTTCTTCATGGGAGAAACAAAAGATAGAAACTGAATAATCAGATTTCCTATAATTTATAGGACCCTAACACACTGATCAATTTTGATCCTATATATATGATCGACCAAATGAAACAAATTGATAATATTTATTTATGTCGAATTCATAGGCTATAATAGGTATCAACTTTGTTATATATAGGGTCATTTAACTATTGTATGACCTTGATTATTATATTTTTATTCTAGTAAATGATAAGTTGATGGAGTTCAAGTGATTCTAAGTTTGTAGAACTAATAAATTGAAAAGTATGTGCGAGGAAGAGGATCTTTGATGTTCACAGGTCCAAGGATACTAGAAATGAAGGGAAGATATGTTAGCCTCATAATCCTAAAGTTCTATAGTCTAAGTATTTTCTAGTATAATGCTTTTAGAAATTAGTTTATTCTAGTTTTTTAGGATAAGGACACCTATCTTCTAGGTAAAGGACACCTATCATACTCATGTGATTATGTGATTGGTTGATCTCCTAGTTTTTAGTTTAGAGTTAAGCTACTTTCTTCAAGTGAGGTTAAGGAGTAGATTATGAATTCTCACTTCAGATTGTAATCACTTCAGTTTGTCAACATGGTATCAGAGCCATGGTAAAAATTGTGATGGAAGAGAATTGTTGATGGATCAAGGAAGCAAGGAAGACTTCTTGACATCAACATGGATCTATTCAAACTCAAGGGAAACAATAATGAGGTAATTTGTTGTTTTTTTTTTAAATAAGGAAAATTGTTATTGTGATTAGAGTAATCAATTTGTTCATTAAATTGATTCATCTTTTTGAGTGGTAAACTTGTAGATATGTAAATTTCAAGTTTGTAGATTTGATTAATTACAACTTTCTTTCTTGGAAATCTAAGAGATCTAGGTAGATAATAGTGTATTTTTGCATTTTTTATTCAGATATCATAGATCCATTACTGTTTTGTTAAAAGGGCTCATTTGTAAACAATTTCTTCCGATCATTTAATAAATTTCACAATTTAAATTTAGAGTTGTAGATTCTTTATTTTTTATACGTTTTCAGATATGGTCTGTATTGAGGATAGTATCAAGGACCATATCAAGGTCCGTATCAAGGACTATATCAAGGTCCATTTCAAGGACCGTATCAAGGACCAGATCATGAGTCACTTCTGAATTTATTTGAAAGTCATCAGATTGAATCTTTGGAATTAGATCAGTGAAAAGGAAGATTTGAATCTCTAGATTGGATATTGTACCTCTAGAGAATAAATCCTTCCATAAATCTCGAGACACATACCTTCCTTCAAGAACCAACAAAAACGTCAATGGAATTCACTTCCTTCAAATTTTGATTTCAGATCCACCCAATGTTATAGATCCGCCCGGTGTTGCACGCTCCCAACACTCAATTTTTTTTAGGACGATTTTGAACTAGAACGACAACCATGGGATCTTATTTATCTGTAGAGTGAGGTAGAGGAACACGTGATCCATATTGAAGCAATTTCACCTCTGCTTATTTGGAAACTAATCTATTTTGTTTTACCCATGACTTCTCTTTGTTCTGTGCTCACAATTTTTCTGGCAAGAATGCCCACAACATTACAGACCGAATCACCATTTACAGCTTCTTCAGCAAAATTTTGATCTTGTATATGATACAAATGATTCATTTCTGAAGAACAATGATCCTCCTTGCTAGTAGAGGCCACAAATGAACTTGGAATGAACACATCTCCATCCAATTGCGAATCTACTAGTGATATTTCTTGGTTTGCTTCAGATCAATGCACACATCTCTCCTTGATTCGCCCCACTTGATTTTCCTGGTATTCACTCAAAGTTTGATGCGTGTCCTTTTTTAAAACCCTTTATACACGATTTTGGTGGATAGTTCTTTAACTGATATTAAAATTATCTAAAATCGTTGCATAAATTGTTTTGTTCATATTGAGGTCTGGATTGAGGACTGGATTAAGGATCGTATTGAGGACTAGATTGAGGTTCGGATTGAGGATCATATCGAGGACCGGATTGAAGTCTGAATTGAGGACCATATTGAGGACTGGACTGAAGCCTAGATTGAAGCGTTTTGTTTCTTGATTTTTAGACATTTGAATTATAATCTTTTAAATCATTGGTGACTTTAGTGCAAGGGGGGCACATTTTTATTTTTTTTTGTGAGTAAAAAGAGTGGGTCCTTAAATTAATTCCAGCTGAGAGCTTACAAAAAGACCTGCATCCTATCTACTTGCAGAGATTTCTGTAGCCTATTTTCTTGCAAAGATGCCTGCAACTTGTCTGCTGACAAAGATGCCTGCATATTATTTGCTTACAGAGATGCTCACATCCTATTTGCTTGCAAAAATGCCTAAACCTTACCGGTTTACAAAATTGCCTAAGATCAATGGGGCCGGATCGACTGTTCTTATCTCTTTCTCGATTTTGTGACTTCATGTCTTGGCCATATTGGCGGTTAAAATCTTCTCGAGCACCAACAGTCGAGATCCACTTTCGTATTTCATGATTTCACATATCATGATTTCGCGGCTTGGGCTGACAGTTCCCTCCATGCTTTGAACTCCCGATAGTCGAGTTCCCAAAATATTCTCTCGTTCAATCCAAGGGAACAGATCGATGATTCAAATATCCTCTAGCACGAATGGTCCAGATTCGCTTCCGAGTTTCATAATTTTGCATTTTGCGACTTCGCGACGTCGAGGGGTAGCTCATTCATGCTCCGAGCTCCTGAAACTCGAGTTCAAAAAAAATTCTCGTGTCAGATCCATGGGATTAGATTGATGGTAGAGATCTCCTCTAGCACTAATGGCCCAAATCCACTTTCGCCTATCGTGATTTTTTGACTTGTACAAACAACCCCCTCTATCCTCCAAACTTCTGAGACCTGATTTCCGAAGATGTGCTTGCATCAAATCTATGGGACCAGATCGACGGTTGATATTTCCTCTAGCAACAACGATCCAGAGTCACCCTCGCATTTCGCAATTTCGCATTTCATGATTTCGTGACTTGGGAATACAATTCCCTCTATGCTCCAAATTCTTGAAACCCAAATTCTCAATGTAAGCTTGCGTCAGATCTATGGGACTAGATCTACAGTTGTGATCTCCTTTAGCACCGACAGTCCATATCCACCTTCACATTTCATGATTTCGTGACTTGGGCATACAACCCCCTCTATGCTCGAAATTTCTAAAACCCGAATTCCTGATGTATGCTCGCGTCAGATCTGTGGGACCAGATCGATGGTTATGATCTCCTTTAGCACCGACAGTCCAAATCCACCTTTGCATTTTGCGATTTCATGACTTGGGTAGACAACCCCCTCCATGACCCAAACTCCCAAAACTCGAGATTCTCTCACATGAGGTCAATGGGACCAGAACAATGGTCCAGATCAGCTTAAGATTCAATGGTCTAGATCCTCTCACTCTTGTCGCGACTTCATGAATTTGGGAAGCAACCGCCTCTATGCTTCTGACTCCCAATTTTCGAAATTCTTGAACCAACTGGCAACTTGTGCTTTTTTGCATTCACTTCTGACATTCTGATCATTTATAGATTTGAGGAGAAGCTAAGTTGATGAAGGTGGATCCCTGTCAAGAATAGGGCCATCCATATGAGAAAGCTCCTTGCATTGGAGCTAAAGGGGAGAACATCAGGAATGTTTGGAATCATGGAGGATGATCTAATACATAGAATCAACCCCTGCACTGGCCAATATGTCTGCAACTTTGTTTGCAGTTATCCGAATGTGAGAAGGGGTTAGAGTTAGAGAGGGTCTAAGAATATCCTCGAAGATGTAAAGAGGACTAATGAGGTGCCAGCTGGGTTTGATTTTCCCTTTATATTGGCCATTCCGGATTTTTGTTGCTAGGTCTATTAAGATTTTAAAGTCTCCTTCAATGATCAAGCAGGTGAGGTTTTGATCTAGTGTTAATTACACTCCTTTGATAAGACCCCAAATCTCTACGGAATTTTTGGTATCGTATCCAATATTTTCGGTGATGAGGCTTTGAATTTGGCCAATGTTGTTTCTTATGACCACACCATAGCCTGAGTGTCCTGGATTTCCTTTTGAAGCACCATCAAAGTTGACCTTGTGGAATCCTTGTGGGTGGGGAGCCACTTAGAGGGACTAAGGGATTTTGAAGAAAGGGGGGGTTGTTGTGGACGGGTGGAAAGTGAAAAAGAGAAGTCACAGGCATTGAGGACAAAGATCTCACATGGGTCATTTGGGAAGTCGTCCATCGTCTATGAATGAAACTGAAGAGTTTCCTAGAGATGCAAGAGGATTATGTTCTAGAGAAGGGAGGGAGGAGAAAGCTGGGAGTGAAAGATTCTTTTGTTTCTCTCTTTCCATAGTTTCCAAACTATGAAGCCTGGTAAGAGTTTCCAAGTTCTGTTTAGGATAGAAATTTTGAAGGGACAGGAGACCCAATCCCTGATGGTGCTTATGATGTTTTTTTTAACTCGTCTGGTTTTTCTAAAGAAGTGAGTGGCTTGGTTCCAGATGTTCTCACTGAGTGGACAATTATTTAGGAGGTGCTCCATTTTTTCTTCATGTATATGGTAGAGTTGGTAGATCGAGGGGCCGATGAAGCCTCATTTTTAAAGATTGGCCCAAGTTAAGATCTTGTTCTGAAGTAGAATCCAGAGGAAAGTAGAGATTTTGGGCCAAATTGTTTATTTCCATATTATTGTCCAGATGTTACATTTCTAAAGTTTATGGAGTTTCTCCTCAATAGTGTATCCCTCTTTGAGAGTGAAGCTTCGATTAGGGGTGTATCCCCATTTGAGAATGTATTGGTCTATGATTTTTCGGATTAGCCTTTGGGTTATAGCTTGTTTCTAGTGCTGCAGGTCATAGTCCATTGCCACTTGGAGTTCCTGATGAGTAGATTTCCATCTTTGCCAAGGAGAGTTGTTGGGGGTTTCTATCCACAAATATGCCACTTTGAGAGTGGCTAGATCTTGAATGTGATTTTTGTAGGATTGTAGATTTTCATCCAGTTGTAGGGGTGGCAGTTGCTGCTAGGAGTCCATCCAGAATAGAGAATTCTCGCCATTGCGAACTTCCTAGAAGGCGTGTTCCTGTATGAGTGCCCAATTTTTCCAGGCTGCATTCGAGATGTTGGAGCCTCGGATTTTCCCTTGCATTCTTATGAGTTGATTTTGATGCGTGTTTGGGGCATACTTTCATTTCGAGAGTTTTTCCTAGATCTCTGCTGGTGTTTTGAGATGCCTCCACCAAATTATTTCTCCCATGCTGCTATTTAATTTTCTAGAGTCCCGAAGGCCCAAACCACCTAAGGATTTGGGCTTACAGACCTTGTCCCAGCTAACAGGGGCCCATTTTTTGTTTGGGATGTGGCCATGCCATAAAAAGTTTCTTTTCATATTCCTTATTTTATTTATGACTGAATGGGGGGAAGCTAGGGCTGAGAAGAGGTAACTTTGGATGGCTTGGAGGACTGACTTCAAGAGAACCAACCTGGTTGGAAGGTTGAAGGAGTGAAAGGTCCAGTTGCTGATATGGTTGGTGATGGAGAGTATGAGGGAGTACCAAGAGTTGTTTCTGGTTGTCGATTCAGAGAGAGGGAGTCCTAGGTAGTGAGAGGTTAGAGTGAAAACAAGGGTATTTAGAAGTTGAGAAAGGTGTTGTTGGATTGCTACCGGAGTATTAAAAAAGAAGAGTTATGATTTGGCCAGATTGAAGGTGGTGTCGGAGGCTTCACTGAAGTTGGAGAGGATGGAACTTATTTTGGTTTCTTATTGCATGGTGGGGGTGTTCATTAGCAGTGTCATCGAAAAATTGGTCATGGGAGGCTTCCGGTTGTAATCCAAGAAGGGGGAGGTCGTGGAGGGATCCATTTTTAATTGAGGCTTTGATATAGCGACCTAAACCTTTAGCCATTATGAAAAAAAGGAAACGGGAAAGAGGGTTTCCTTGCCTTATTCCTGTTAAGGGGGAGAAGGGTTGGGAGGGGACACCATTGACGAGGATTGAGAAAAAGGTTGAGAAAATGAGGTTCATTATCAAGGAGATCCAATCCTTGTTGAAACCAAAATCCAATAGGAGAGATTTCATGTATTTCCAGCCTAATTTGTTGAAATCTTTTGAAAGGTCAAGTTTTAGAATCATACATGGAGTGTAGGTGCTTTTGAGTGAGTGAATGATTTCATGGACAAGAATGATGTTGTCCATGATTTTCCTTCCTTCAACATAACCTGATTTCACCTTGGAGATGATGAAGGGGAGAATTGGTTTAAGTCTTAGAGCTATGATCTTGGAGATGATTTTGTAGATCACATTGCAAAGAGCTATGGGTCTGAAGTTCGTTGGATCTGTGACCATTTCTTCTTTGGGAATGGGAGTAAGGAAAGTGGTGTTTAGTGATGGAAGAACATTTCCTGAGTTGTGAGATTCCTCCACCAGATGCCACACTTCCTTCGTTAACATAGGCCAACAAGAGTGGAAGAAGTTTGTTGTGAAACAATTTGTACCTGGAGCTTTGCATGTTGGTAGCTCCTGAATGTCCTGATCCACTTCAGCTTGCGTTATCAATGTCATGAGAGCCTCATTCTATTCTTCGGTGATTATAGTTTGGATATTTTGGGTCACCCGCTCTATTGTTGAGGTGCGGTCCACATTGGTTTCTAAGAGGAGATCCTTGTAGAAATATGTCAATTCATGCATTATTTCTTGATGATTTAATAGGGTGTTACCTTGTGGGTCATCTAGATTTGTCATATGATTGATGAGGCATATGTGGATCATGGAGCAGTGGAAGAATTTGGTGTTTTTCTCTCCCTCATTGAGCCATTGAACCCAAGATTTTTGTCTCCATAGGATCTCTTCTTGCTTGTGTCTTTCTTCTAGTTTCCTTTTGAGTTCATTCTCCTCCCGCAGTTGAGTAATTGTGTATCCTACCTAAATGATTTTTCCCTAAAGGTTCCCTAGTTTTTGTTCCATCCTTTTCCTTTCCTGGAAAATGTTCACAAATACCTCTTTGTTCCATTTGCATACCTGTTGTTTGAAATATTTTATTTTTTTCTGGAAGCAACACATTTTTGTGCATTTCTGAGTTTCCGCAGTGCTCCACCAGTGGCAGGCTAGCTCCTAGAAATATGGATGGGAGAGCTAAAAATTCTCAAATCTGAAGGGTTTAAGCTTCGGGGTAACAATAGTGTCAAGCCAGAGATGAACCGACCAGTGGTCTAAGCCTACCTTCAAGAGGTTGTTGGACTCTGCTATGGGGCCTTCCATAAGGAGAGTTCCCGAGATGAGGAAGCGATCAATCCTGCATGCTATTTGTTGGTGACCTTATCTTTTGTTGGTCTAGGTGTAGGTATCTTTTGTTGGTCTAGGTTTAGGTGTCTTTACCATTCTCAATATCTACCAATATGAGGTTTTCTATGAGTTCCTGGAATTTTGCATTGTCCTACTCGAGGCATTTCCCCCCCTCATTTTTCCTCCAGCATGAGGATCATGTTGAATTCACCCCCTATTATCCATCACTTGCCTTCTGAAGAACCTAGGTAAGCTAGGCTCTGAAGAAAGAGGTCTTTATCTTGGTTGTTCTGTGATCCATAGGCATTTGTGATCATTCCCTCCTTGTCCGAACCAATGTTTCTGTAGTGTGTCATGATGGTGCATGGGGTGGAGAGGCCTTGATCAAGGATGACTGTAGTAGGATTCCATAGCAGGGATGATTTTAGGGGCTAAATTTCTCTCATGGGCTAATTTTCCACTGTTTTTCCAATAACAAGATTCTCTATTTTAAAAATGATTCACCCAAATTCTATAGGATAAAATTATTTTACTTCAAAAATTGCCAAATTTTTATAAAAACTATATTAAATACTTAGAAATTTGAATATTTTTAGAAAAATATCCCCGAACATTTATAGTTGATATATGAAGGATTAGTAAGATTCGCTAAGGTTTCTAGATTTTAAAATAAATTTTCATCCTTAAAATCATTCATGTTCCATAGGATGGCTAGGCCTCCTAAAGCCCCTTTGGAGTTGGTTTGATAGGATTCACAGTTGCGCAAGCATATTTTGATGATATATTCTGCAGTTTTCCCTGCACATTTTGTCTCTTGAATCAAGAATATATCAGGGTCTTCCATTTTGATGCAGTTTTGAAGAATCCTTTGTTTGGATCTTCCATTTAGGCCTCTGATATTCTAGGTGAGGATATTCATAGTTAACAATTTGGTGGGTGGGAAAAGGATATATCCGAGATCCTATGGATTTGTCCCGAGTTGATCATGTAATTTCCCACCACTATTATTAGCTGATGAACCATTTTTTTGCCCCTTCATTTGTTGTCTTTTGGTTGTTTTCTTGGATCTGGATTTGGGTCTACTGATCCCCAGCCTAGATGTAGCCCCTGTTGATGAGTCCAAAAATAATTTGTGAACTTTCCTGAGTTGGTCCTCTGGTAGGGTTTGGATATCCTTTTTGTTGAGTGCTTCCTCTAACCTATCTAGGTTTATTTCTGCTAGGTCCTGCTCATCCATTACCATGGTTGTATCTTCCTCTCTTCCTGGTGCTTTCCCTGAACCTGGGTGAGTTTTTGGATCTTCTTGGTTTGTTGGGGTTTGATATTCTTGTGCTAGATGGTCTTCCTTGTTCTTTTTGGGTTATTTTCTCACGGTCTTGTGGGGCTTTTCCACCTCTTCTGCCTTTGGTAGGTGGTTAAGGAATTCAAATGAGTTATTGTTTGGGATATTTCTTTCGTTGTTGGTTGAGGGATTCTTCTGCACTTGTCTTATTCATTTTTAAACCTGAGTGAATCCTTCCTTTGGTTTTTCTTTAGCTTCCCTCTTGAGGTGGGCATTGAGAGGGAAATCCCTGAAAAGGTGTCCATGTTCATGGCATTTTCGACATCTGAAAGGGATGTGTTCATAGTCTATGGTTTGGGCCCATTCCTCATCTTGGTATTCGAAAGTAATTGTGCCTGGAAAATCTTTGGAGATGTTCATGTAGACACATATCCTATCATAATAGGTGTATTTTATTTTCTTAGTAGCTTCGAAAGATTTGACATATTTACCAAGGTTATTGCCTATGCCCAGTAAAATTTCATCTAGCGAGAACTCTTGGGGAAGGGAGTAGAGATGAATCCATATTGGTGTGTATACAAATTTTTCTTTTTCTGGATAGAAGATGTCTATCTAGAATCATAGGTAGAGGCCAACTAAGTTGTAGAAGTATGGCCGCCCTTCAAAGATCTAGTCCTTGTCCTCCAGGTTGTAGAATATTACTATAAAGAAGGCTTTGGAGCTTAGTTGAATCTCACAGTCTCCCTTGGGGTTACATCATGCCTTTATCCAGTGAAATAGGTCTTTTTCTGAGGGCCAGATACCTAGAAATTTTCCTATGAGGGCATGGTCTCACATGAACTGTGTATGCTCCCCTATCCTGGTGGTTTTGATGACATACCTGGGTGTAATTGAGGCTTGAGGGATAAATTTTTTGGGTATCCAGACCCGAGATCTTTTTGGATGAGATAATTCAACATATGTGTTTGATTCCTTCCTTATGTCCATTTCTTCCTTCATATATTGATCTCGTATGTGCAATGCCGGTTCAAAGGAAGGTCGACATGCTCATGAGTTCTCTGGATCATTGGCGATGATGTTTCATTAGGAGGGGTTTTTCGCCCCATTGTTAGTGCCCATACTTCTGAGTTGGTTAGTGTTGTAGGCTTGAGGAAATCAGTGCGTTCCTAGGAATTCACAGAAGGTCAAAGCAGGCAGGATTCAGGAGCATGAAGAAACCCTAAATTTGCATAGAATGATATAGAGACACTTGATAATGAACTTATGTTGACATTTGTTTCTGAGTTATATGTTCTTTATAGAGGCTCTACCTTTAGTAGTAGACACACTCATGAACCTAACTCCGGTGGTGGACCTAGATAGTAGTGGTACTGATCGACATTTATACTCTGGGGGGCACATTTTATTACTTGTTTAAGGATATCTATCTTTTAAAAAGGGTGAAAGTTTGAAAGTTTTTATTGAAGTATTGAAAGCTCAGAAGTTGAGAATATTCAAGTAAAATACTCTCTCAAAATCCATTTCCAACGATAGTTTTAAAGGGTCGAGGCCAAGCCCTTAAAAGTACTCTTTTTTGCGTGGATTGTCTACTCTGTCTTTCTGGTGCCTTGTGTATTTTTTGGAGTTTTGTGGATTATTCACTTGCGAATGTTGCAACAAACATCATGTCTAAATTAATCAATCTATTCACAGAATCAGATAAGTTAGATGGACCCAAGAATTACAAACCTTGGAGTCGGCATATGCAGGACACTTTGATCTATAATGAATTATGGCATGATATATGTGATGGTGATACTACTCCAACTAAGCCAACCGATGCTACTTCTTTAGCAAAATGGAATTGGAAAGATGAAAAAATACTTTCTTTTCTATGTTCTTTTGTAACTGAACACATGTTTGTTCATATTGAGAATTCCAAATATGCATGGTCTTCTTGGAATCTACAATAGAATTTTTTTTTATACTCCTACTGCATCTCAAAGAGTTGATCTACAAATGAAATTGTTTAAACAAAGGTTAACAAACAATGTTGATGTATTAGAATACATTTCAAGAATTAAGAACATTCATCAGGAAATCATCAAAGGCGGTTTTTTTAAACTTGAAGATGGTTTTCTAGTCTCCATTGTAATAAATGGCTTGCCTCCATCTTATAAGAATTTTCTTGAGACTTTGAAAATAAATGATAAGTTATCAACTATGAATTTTGATTCACTTAGTGAATTACTATCTCAACATAGTAAATCTTTTGGAAAACAAAAGAAATTATGAGAAGATATTCTTTTCACTAAAGCTAAAAGTTCTAAAGAAAGAGGAAAATAAAATTTTGAAAATTTTCAGAATCAATCTTCTAATAGAGGTTGTGGTAGAGGTATTGGTCAAGGTAGAGGTTGTAGAAATTTTAATCAACAAAATTTTCAAAGTAATTCTCCCAATAACAATGCACATTCAGGAAGAGGTAGAAATTT
>SNQJ01S0004474.1:0-17949 GCA_010110895.2 Picea sitchensis
GTACAAATTTTAAATAAAATGTACACACACCATTTTAGATAAATAAAACAAATTGTGCTTTCAAAACAAAATTGGCATACCAAATGTGTTGAAGTTTCATCTCCAAACATCCATGCTCTTTTTTCACCAAGAATGTAAACATCACTATAACAATAAAAAGAAAAACCAATAACACATATTAACATATACTTTATTAGCAAATATTTTAAGGATATTTAACTTTATTAAATAAGCAATGAGAAAGAAGAGCATACCCAAACAAATCATCAAGAATAACATAACCATGTGAGCAAGAATAACATACCAAATCGAAGTTCCAAAGATATAAGATTATTTCTCTCTTTTTATTATACCTTTTTGGCATTTTTTTTTAACCAAACTTACATCACGAAGTTCCCAAACTTCCAAAATAGTTGCTCTCCATATTAAGCCATTCTTTGCATAAATATTTAATTTTTTTTWATAACCAATGCTCTTTCAAAATTGCCTACATGATCTAAACAAAGTAAGATCATATCTAGCATATTTTTAAAGAGAAAAATTGTGTGCTTGGTAACCAATTTTAGTGTTCAGAGTTAGATAATACCCTAAAAATGAATTCACTTGTGTATGCAGAAAGTTCACAAATATTCATATTAAGCCATTCTTCCAGGAAAATACTTATCTCCTCTTTTTGTGGTGGAATAGATGTTCTCATATAATCAAATTCTCTTTCAAATTAAAGAACTCACAAATATCCATATTAATCCATTCTTCTAGGAAAATACTTATCTATGAAAGTTCACAAATCTCCATATTAAAAGCCATTCTTCTAAGAAAATATGTATCTCCTCTTTCTGCGGTGGAATAGATGTTCTCATATAATCAAATGCTCTTTCAAAAATGGTTGTACATCATGATCTAAACATAAGTACTTGAACATACATATAGGCATATTTTTAAAGATAAATGATGGTGTGAGATTGATAAGAAATTACTATTCAAAGCTTATTAATACCACAATAATTAATTCAGTTAGATGTACATTAAGAAAACACAAATTTGGACATATATTAATTCATTCTTCAAAAACCATAAAACTTTCGTCTTTATACATGGGATGTATTCATATTACATATAATCAAATGCT
This sequence comes from Picea sitchensis, assembly GCA_010110895.2. Lineage (NCBI taxonomy): Eukaryota > Viridiplantae > Streptophyta > Pinopsida > Pinales > Pinaceae > Picea > Picea sitchensis. The sequence goes on from SNQJ01S0004474.1 coordinate 1,130, forward strand.
CTTTGAAATATTCTTGCATCATTATCTAAACATAAGTGATATTGTGTGTACATAGCTTATTTATAAATATAGAAATGTTGGTTTGTGGTTAGTAAGCAATTAGTTAAGAGTTTGATAATACCCCAAGAAGGAATTCACTTCGTTGTATGAAGAAAACACAAATCTCCATATTACGCCATTCTTGGACAAGAAGGCAAGGAATGCAATCGAATAAAATTTAGAATCTTCCCCTTTTCTGATGTGGGATAGAGTCTGTTTGGAGATAATCAAATGCTCAAGTTCAAAATTGTCTGCATCGTGATCTAAAGTTTAAACATAAATAAGATCATGTAAGAATATTTTTAAATATAGAATATTTCTAGTTCACGCTCATGATCTAATCTTAAATAAGATCATGTATCTAACATATTTTTAAATACAAGTGAATTTAGAATCTCCCCTCTTTCTGATGTGAGATCTAGATTATGTTCTCATATAATCAAATGCTATATTTCAAAATTAGGTCTGCATCATGATCTAAACATAAATAAGATTGAATGTACCTAGCATATTTTTAAATCTAGAAAAGTTAGTCCATGCCCATAATCTAAAATTAATTAAAAGTGTACATCTAGCATATTTTTAAATCTAGAAAAGTTAGTTCATGCTTGGTAAGCAACTAGTGAAGAGTTTGACAATATACCCAAAGAAATAATGGGAGGTTGAACCTTCCCCATTCTTTCCCTTAAAAAATATACCATTTTAGAAGATGAAAAACGTATATAGAAGTACTATATATTTCAAAATGATTGATTGAATCATTGAAAATTTATATAGACACTAGTTGAGCAACCCTTCTATGAATAGAAAAGGCTTAATTAAAAAGTTTAACAAACAAAAATTCAACTTTGTTACAAGTACGTATTTCAACTATTGCAAAACTTCAATAAATTGCATCATTCAAAAGGGAAAATAGTAGAAGAGAGGTTTTGCATCATGTGCAATCTGTATTGTAACTAAAAGATTCAAAAAAGGTCAAAACAAAAATAAGCATGTTCAACACAAATAAGATTGAACACTTATATATAAAAATCTCAGCATTAAAACAAACTAAAACTCACAAATGTGCAATGTACATACATTTAAGCATCATCATGAATAGATGCATCCTTCTCACGTATGGATGCATCCTCCTCAATCCCAGTCTCCCGCATTATCTTCTCCACATTATCTTCAAGCATAGTCTCATACACTCTCTTCTCCATGTTTCCCTATAACACTTTCAAATTTTTACATTTGAAAATAAAAATCAAATTATTTTAATAGATTAAATTATAGTTTTAAATTTTGAAACATGTAATACATGTGATGTGCCAATCTAAATATCATCAACCACACAAGAGGATGGCATTCCCATGGTCAGTTTAGTCATGTTCTTACCCACCATCCCTAAGATTCAATAAATTATATATTGTAAGACATTTTTATTTTAAATTAATAATTTAAATGACATTGCAATTTTCATATACAACTAAATTTGTTTTCAACATGAAATTATACATGTGAACTCCCACCCTCTTCAAACTCTCCTAGTGAAAATTGGGACAAGCCTACCCAAGTAGTGGGAGATGGAATGGGAATTTGTGAACAACACAACTAATAATTTTAGAGTTCAATGTGTTCACATTAATACAAAAACATAAATTTCATTTATATTGATTCTTCAACAAGGTGTGAAGATTGGACAACTGAAGTGCTCATATATGTATATTTTTAAATGCATAACTGATTCAACTCATCCAAATTTAAACTCAATGAATCGACTCCCCTATTCACTGGAGATTCATTTAACATATGAGAAAACTACAATTAATGACAATAACAAATCAATTATTTGTAAAGATACAATGACATGTATCTATATCTAGAACTACAAGAAAACTATCCTCAAATGCAAGAAAAAATTACTAACTATAACACATCCCAATCCAGTGTTTATTTCATCATTCTGAATTAACTCCTTCCAACCATTGCGGAAAATTTTTGCATACTCTCGTATATATTCTATGGGCATGGAATATATATCCTCATTTGTTTTTTAAACAAAATTGGCTCGAGAATTGGCTTCATCTCTCTTACGGTTCAAACCGACATCAACACCATAAAAAATTGATTCTAAATTTTCTCTAATTGCATTCCTGGCCTCCTTGCCAACATCTGATATAGCTTGCATCTATGAATGTGAGGCAAATGCACCTATTGGATGAGATACCAAAGGTAGTGGATTCCTCTGCAATGTTTCATTTTGATATGCCCCTTTCCAATTATATGTTTGTCATTTACCAGCCCCATAATAACTCGACGGTAGGCTGGTATAATCAAGGTGCATTCCCATGAAAAAATATGAATAAAATATTCTAGAAAAGTAATTTGGAACCTCATCATTCCATGACAACTTTCCATATACTGCCAAAAACCTATTATAAAGATGTCCTGCTATGTTGGGGTGCTTAAAATATTTCACCTTCAACATATTTCTCTTTGGCCCCTCTTTGAAATTGAACATAGAAATTGCATCTTCTTTTGAAATTCTGTTTTTTACTACTTCCCATTTATTAGGGCCCATCACCTCTGACTTTCATCTCCTCATCAAATCGATGAAACTATCAGTTGTTGGCCCCATCTTTTGATATGCATCCACAAATGTATGCAATGAATGCAAAACAATCTCCAAGCTTTGCTTACTCTCTCGAGGGAGATCCCAGCACCTCAAATAATTTTGCAGTCTACTTTTAACAATTGAGCATCGTTCGAGGGTCATTTCTTCAGCATACTCTTCCCAAGGAATCTCATCAACAACATATGAGGGATAGGTGGATGTAGGTGTGTAATCTTCAGTTTCTTGATAACACCCCCTTAATCCACCTTCACCCTCTTCACCAACATTGGAATATTCATGATAACCACTATTCTTTCATTATATTCTCTCGCATTAAACTGATCCTCTACACAAATACACATTTGAAACTAATTACAACATTTAACAAAAACAAAAAACATATAAAATAAAATAAAAACATATAAAACATAAACATAAATACACAAAAAAATAAAAAATCAAAAGAAAATTACCAAACATATTTTATTGTTGTGTTGTATTCCCTACATTCTCCAGTGTTGGATTATTTATGTGTAACCTATCTAAGAAAGTTGCATCCATAGAATTATTTTGAGCACTCTGTCTGGATGATCTATTCACCGATTCATTTGATAATCTCCTTGTCTGACTATATTGTCTTTGGTCACTAGCTTCCCCTCCCAAGCTACCATGCCTTGTTGAGATATGGGTCTCCGATATCCTCGGTGTCTCATTCAAAGAAGGGGTTCCTCTTCCTCCTTCATTTGAAAATCCACGACTGTGAAAGTTCATAAGTTATAGAAACATAAAATGAAAATATAATATAAAACAACTTGAAGGGATAAGAATTTATAACAACTTCAAAGCATCAAAGACATATATTGAAAAAACTAATAGCTATATTTGTGACTATGATGCTATATATAATGAACATGACAATATTTAAATATTAAAAAAAAATGTAAACATGTAGAAGATAATCTATATCAATGTGTAATTTTTTTTTATAATGTTTATGTTTTTTTTTTTTAAATTAAAAAAGTTAGCAAATCCAATGATGTGAAATGTACATGTGACATTTGAGAACCTTAACATTTAAATTAATGTATTTTTCATATTAAAGAGTATTATTAAATTTGTAGAGTATGGTGTAAACCTTGGAATTGGTACTTTGTCCCACTCTTAAGCTAAAGATTATGTTGGAGAGAACAATCTCATGGTCTAAGGCCCCATGCATGGCCCATGTTCCTTAGATCTATCATGTAGGGATCAATCCCCTGGTTTTCAACACCAAAGCATTTCTTGGGCTAACAAACTCGTCCTTGGTGTATTAAATCTCATAAATTGAGCCCATATCCAACTATCCAACCAAATATTACTTCTAGAGACTCAATGTCATGGTATGATACTTGTGAATGGATCAAGTGCCTTAGAAGTTTTGTATAGGGCCCAGATCCTATTTCTTTGGTTTTAGATCATGTCATAGGATAGGATACTATTCCATGGTACACCAAAATTTTGAACTGGACTTGTATGTAATTCTTGGAAAAAAGATACATATGGAGGAATTATGTTATGGTATAGAGCCTTGTATGTGATATGTAAGCCATAAAAGAATTGTTCATGGCCTAATCCATTGGATATCATCTTCAAACATTTTCTTGGTCTCAAGGACATGTCCTCTATGTTCCCAATCTTAGAACTGATTTTGTATCCCACTTTTAAGCCTAAGATTCCTACCAAAGTGAACTTGTTGTGGTATGGGATGATTCAGATGGATCTAGGGAACATCAAAGAAGTTTCAGAAGTGTCCCAGAATGCACAGAAGTATCCTAGGAGGCTCAGAATGGCCTCAACAAGCAGAGAAAGGGAAAAACTCAAAGTTCCCAAAACTTCATTAAAACAACATGATCGCGAAGAGCGCGTCGCAAGATTTCTAACGGCTCGTCAAACTGAGTTACGGATCAAAATTTATAAGCGGTCAAAGTTTAGTCAAACTTGGTCAAACAGACAAATGTCAAAGTGACATGTGGCACCACTACAAGGGTGACACATGGCACAGATGAGTTGGCAAGATGACATAGCATGGAAGACACATGGGCATGTTTGGTGATGACACCTGTCAAATTCATTGGTGAATCATATTGTGACAAGTGGCAGTTTTGGTGGACCAGTTATATGGTGCCATGTGGCACCCCTCCCATGGTTGGAATGTGCAAAAGATTATTCGACTCCCCAAGAGTCGACCTTGTGACCTCCAACAACCCAAAGGCCCCACAAGTCCGATTTAACCACTAGACCAAGTGTTGTTTCGTATTTGTAATGTGGGGGGGACTTTATTTAAGTTTTAAAAATGTTTCGAATGGGGGAGGAAAGGGCTAGGCCTTCGGCCCAGCCCTTGGTCCCATACCACACCATGCGACCATCCGCCATATGATATTCTGCATGTCTGCCATTATAGCCGCCTCCATATTTAGCATATTCCACTATTGATTATCCATTCCACCATTCTTGCCAACCTCCACCATTTTTAGCAAGCGTGCCAAAATTTAGTTATAAAGCATGTGTTAAAACAGAGGTCCGTGGGATTTGACCCCAGAACCTTCGCCAAACTGAATGCCTTACTTTAGCCAATGTAACCAATAAGCCAACAACTTCACTTATGGCATAACCGCCCAGAAACTTTTATATAAGAGGGTATCGGGCAGTGCATTTGAAGGCAACATGTGCATTTGGAGCCACACACCAGTGCATGGAGCAAGAGAGTGGAGCGCACCTGTATGGACCGTACGGCCTATACAAAATCCATATGAACTGTATGGATTTTGACATGCAAATTGAGGCGAGGGTGCCTCTTGGGTCCAAAAAGTGCCTAACTCGGATCAAGACGTGGAGATAGTCATTTTTAGGTAAAATGACGCCACGAACATAGTGGTGATGTTAGTTTCCTGATCTGAGAAAAAAATTGGAAAATTAATTCCAGAATGAGTCAGTTATTGCAGATGCAGTGGCATGGTAACCGAGGCAGAGGTGTCTCTTGGGCCTGAAAGTGTCTGATTCGGATGGAGACGATTTGACAGTCATTTTTGGGTAATTCGACGATGTGAATTCAATGACAATGTTTGTTTTTGCAGCATAGCTTCATATCAACAAGCTGAGTGTTAGAGAAGCCAATGTAAGCATGCTTTTCATTATGTTGTTTTGTCATTAATTGTTGCAACATAGTATGCGTGTTATAGGTCTGAAAGAGCAGAGAGAAGTTGCAGCAAGTCAGCAAGATNAGCTTATTCCTTCTATCTATTTGTTTCTTATCTTCCTTTCACATCAAATCAATCAGTTATATGTGACAGAGAAATTGTGGCACTTGCATGACAAGTGGCCAATGAAGCATTTATGATTCTCGTGGGTTCCGAGATCTTTTGTATGGGCTGCATATTTATGTTTTGGATCAGAGCAGAAGATCTAAGGCTTTTGATGGATCCATGTTGATGGGGGTCATATTTTATTCTTCATATTTTTATGTATTGAGTATATGGGAAAGATGTCCATGTCAGCATCATGGATGCCTCATGAGTATGAGAACTTGTGAAGCTGATACATTCCGATCTCTTGTTGCCATCACCGAAGAGGGACTTTGACCTTACAACTTGTAAAGGAGAGACATCATTACATCGAGAAGAATAAAGTGGTCAAGCTTTGGAGCATGACCCAGAGAGGTAGCCCACTGCAAGGGTGAACTCCGTTATAAAGTGAAGTGTCTTATCCATTATGTGTATTATGTTTTTATGTTGTTTTTTCCATGAATTTCCATACATAGGATGTTAAAAGACAAGCATGAAATATTGCACATAAGGAATACTAAAGAGGTTTTCATTCACTTTGAATTCAAGCACATAAGACTTCAACTTTACCTTTTATTACAAATCGCTCAAGTAAAACGATCTATTACTGACCCTTTTGAAGGAGTGATAGAACAACCAATTATTGGAAACTTATCACTCTCAGGTTCAGATCATGTGGTATCAGAGCAGGCTTGATTCCGATTGCAGGTGTTGAAGATAAGGATGACAAGGTCACTAAATCAATCATGGTTTAATGAGCTTCAAGAGCTCAACCAAATGCTTCAAGCGAAGAATGCTGGATTGAAGACATTGTTGCATGTTGTAGAAGAAGAGAACCAAAGGTTGCAAGAGAAGTTGCAAGCCATGAAGATGAAAATAGGGGAAGGCTCTACGAATGAGATGGTGATAAGACCATCTTGTGACCATGGCAACTTCACCAGTTATGGGTGCGAGCATGACAGTGCAAATGCATGCACACTTTTTCAAGCAAATGAAGATGACCTACATGCATCCATAAACCAAGGAGGATTCCTAGAAGCATCTTCCACTGAACCTTCTCACCAAGAACAACTGGACACATCTCAAGAAGTAGAACAAGAGTCCCAGTTTGAGGTAGAGGTAAATAAACCATGTATAATTCATTTCTTGATTAATGCTGATGATTCTTTTGAAACACTTGAACAACATGCTTCTTGCATCGGCTTAAAGTTGATGAGAAAAATGGGATACGAAGGAGGAGGCCTTGGAACCAATGGCCAAGGTATTGTGGATCCCATCGAGGCAGTGGTTTGGCCTTGACATGCCAAGATAGGCTATGTCTCAAAGGATGTTGGAGAAAGCTCCAAAACCATTCGTGAAGAAGACCCCAGGACAGTCACTAAGACTCCAGAGGAGAGATGAAATTGATTCAGTGCAGGCCGAGAGCACAACTTCTCATGATCAAGGATTCGAGACATCTCCAGGGAGAGATGAGCATCACAGTGACAAAGTTGAGACCAACTCTTCTTTCCAGTCTGACTCCAGAGGAAACTCGCTGAGGTATAAGAAATATCGAAACTCTAAAATGCCACTTGATTATAAGTATGTTAATCATATAAAGCAGAGATTTTGGCATCAAAGACCATGCACTTTTTGTGGATTAAATAGCCACGCAGTGTCCCAGTGTTGGAAGAGAAAATCCTTGTGCAGGAAGGTTATGGAAACCAAGAGAAGGATGAGGATGGAAGATTGCTTTCCACACACGAAAAAGAGCAGGGGGAATGCACCTCTGAAGGAGAAAGGCTACTGCAACCATTGTAGCAGAGATGGGCATCATGAGGCCACTTGTTGGGCCTTACATCCAGATCTACATCCAAAGAGGGACAAGAAGACCAGACAACCATCTCCGAGGGAGACAACCAGTTAGGCAATGTTGCAGGAAAATCTGCCATGAGGAGAAGACCAACTACCAGAGAAAGGACAACTCGGTAAAGAGGACATGTTTGGTAAAGTGGTTGAAAAAATGGGGAAATCCTTTTGAGTTAGTAGAGAGTGGACATCTTTTGTAAATCACATGTTGCGATTCAGACCCCGTGGAAGGGTATTGTGTAAAAGTGATAATTGTTGATATCACTTCTTTTCTTTTGGCACATGTTGATATTGTTAGGCCTTGTGAGGTAGTTTGGGTAAGGGTTTCTTATTGTAACTCCAATGGACATGAAACTTAATGTAATGACTTTGGGGGACCAAAAGTATTTTCAGTTGGGAGGCGTGATCTGGATGGATCTAGGGAACATCAAAGAAGTTTTAGAAGTGTCCCAAAATGCACAGAAGTATCCTAGGAGGCTCATAATAGCCTCAACAAGCAAAGAAAGGGAAAAACTCAAAGTTATCAAAACTTCATTAAAATGGCATGATCGCAAAGAGTGCATGACAAGCTTTCTAACGACACAAATGGCTTGTCAAACGGAGTTACAAATCAAAAGTTATAAGCGGTCAAAGTTCAGTCAAACTTGGTCAAACAGGCAAAAGTCAAAGTGACACGTGGCACCACTGCAAGGGTGACACGTAGAACAACTGAGTTGGCAAGATGAAGTATCATGGCAAACACATGGGCATGTTCGGTGATGAGACGTGTCAAATTCATTGGCGAATCATATTGTGATAAGTGGCAGTTTTGGTGGACCAGTTATATGGTGCCATGTGGCCCAGTCATGGGCTACCACGTGGCACCCCTCCCATCAATGGAATGTGAAAAATATTATTCAACTCCCCAAGAGTCAACCTTGTGACCTCCAACATCCCAAAGGCCCCACAAGTCTGATTTAACCATTAGACCAAGCGTTGTTTCTTATTTGTAATGTGGGGGAAACTTTATTTATGTTTTAAAAATGTTTCGAATGGGGGAGGAAAGGGCTGGGCTAGGCCTTCGGCCCAGAACTTGGTCCCATACCACACCATGAGACCATCCTCCATATGATATTCCGCATGTCTTCCATTATAGCCGCCTCCATATTTAGCATATTTCGCTATTGATTATCCATTTCGCCATTCTAGCCAACCTCCGCCATTTTTAGCAAGCGTGCCAAAATTCAGTTATAAAACATGTGTTAAAACAGAGGTCCATGGGATTCAACCCTGGAACCTCCACCAAACTAAATGCCTTAATTTATCCAATGTAACAAACAAGCCAACAACTTCACTTATGGCATAACCGCCCGGAAAATTTTATATAAGCGGGTTCCGAGCAGTAACGTGTGCATTCAGAGCCACACACCAGTGCATGGAGAACGAGAATGGAGCGTGCATGTACAGACCGTACAGACTGGTACGGCCTGTACGAAATCCGTAAAGACTGTATGGATTTTGACATGCAAATCGAGGCGAGGGTGCCTCTTAGGTCCAGAAAGTGCCCGACTCAGATCGAGATGTGGAGACGGTCTTTTTTAGGTAAAATGACGCCATGAACGCAATTGTGATGTTAGTTTCCTGATCTGAGCAAAAATTCAATAGATTAATTCCAGAATGAGTCAGTTATTGCAGATGCAGTGGCACGGTAACTGAGGTAGAGGTGTCTCTTGGGCCTGAAAGTGTCCGACTCGGATGGAGACGATTTGACAGTCATTTTTGCGTAATTCAACAAAGCGAATTCAATGATGATGTATGTTTTTGCAGCAGATCTTCATATCAACAAGCTAAGTGTTGGAGAAGCCAATGTAAGCATGCTTTTCATTATGTTCTTTTGTCATTAATTGTTGCAGCATAGTATGCATGTTATAGGTCTGAAGGAGCAGAGAGAAGCTGCATCAAGTCAATAAGATCAGCTTATTCCTTCTATCTATTTGTTTCTTATCTTCCTTTCACATCAAATCAATCAGTTATATGTGACAGAGAAATTGTGGCACTTGCATGACAAGTGGCCAACGAAGCAGTTCTGATTCTCGTGGGTTACGAGATCTTTTGTATGGGCTGCATATTTATGTTTTGGATCTGAGCAGCAGATCTAAGGCTTTTCATGGTTCCATGTTGATGGGGGTCATATTTTATTCTTCATCTTTTTATGTATTGAGTATGTGGGAATGGTGTCCATGTCAACATCAAGGATGCCTCATGAGTATGAGAACTTGTGAAGTTGATACATTCATGATCACAGTCCGATCTCTTATTGTCGTCACTGAAGAGGGACTTTGGCCTTACAACTTGTAAAGGAGAGACATCATTACATCGAGAAGAATAAAGCGGTCAGGCTTTGGAGCAGGACCCGGAGAGGTATCCCACTGCAAGGGTGAACTTCGTTATCAAGTGAAGTGTCTTATCCATTATGTGTATTATGTTCTTATGTTGTTTTTTCCATGAATTTCCGCACATAGGATGTTAAAAGACTAGCATGACATATTGCACATAAGGAAGACTAAAGAGGTTTTCATTCACTTTGAATTCAAGCACATAAGACTTCAACTTTACCTTTTATTGCAAATCGCTCAAGTAAAATGATCTATTACTGAGCCTTTTGAAGGAGTGACAAAACAACCAATTATTGGAAACTTATCGCTCCCGGGTTCAGATCATGGGCCCATATTCATGGACCATATGAAACCATAGAATAAAATGAAGGGCCCATGGCCTTGGTTTTTAACCTCACACCATTTCTTTGAAATGTTGTATAGTGCCTAAGCCATTAAATTTTATCCCCTAACCATTTATGGGATAAAGGCCCTGTCAATTATGTGACAAACCTTTTAATTAGGACCATGTTGCACTCCTAAACCAAATATTACAACCAAAGGTCATGTCTCATGGTATAATGCCATAAGAATGGATGGCATGCCTTACAATTATCTCATTTATGGCCCAAGAAATTGGGTTTGTAGCATATCTTGGATAAGGAGACTCATCCTTAGTTTACCAAACCATAGGAAAATGATTGTGTCCCACTCTTCAAGAAAATATTACTTTCAAAGGAATTGTGCGATGGTTCAAGGACTTGTGTATGGTTTAGAGATGAAAATCATGGGAAAAACATACCTTATGGAGGGCATGTTTTACGACATTATGGAGGTAAATTCGTATTTTTACGAGATTGGCATATAAATATCGCTACACAGATGCATGGGTAAAAGGGGCATCATATTTTTACAACAAATTGACATATTTATTGAGAAAAATATTACACCCATACTTTTATGATATTGGTATATAAATATCTTTCCAAAGATACATGGGTGCAAGGGACATCATAATTTTACGACATTGGCATATTTAATAAGGAAAATATTACACACATGACAAGTTCTCAATTATTGTTTTCCTTCAATTTGACTGTATTTATGCACCATCCAATATGATAATGATCGGATTATTGGTTTTCCATCATTTCTATTGGAAATATACTATTCGCCATCACCATCAAACAAACAAGATGGAAAGGAAGTGCGTTAATCATTGACTCATTAAGTGGTGCATAATGTTGTCCAATCTATTTAGACTCAAATAATGAATGGACAATGGACAAAGAGAATCATGGAATCATGAATAGACAATGGACAAATACAATCATGAAAGGATGCACTTACATTCTCATGGTTACAACTTGTCCTTTCATGATTTTGCATTACAATAATAATTTTTCTATCATTCACTAATATCATTTCAAGCAATAGATGGTTTCTCTTCTATAGGAATGTATTTCAATTTGGAATGTTTTCTCTTATGTAGGTGGTTCAATATTGGTTTCTCTTATGTAGGTGGTTCATTATTGCGTGCAAATTCATTTTCATGCAAATGAATGATTAGAAACTATATATTTTCATTTCTAGAGACAGCTCATTGAGATTTCTATCCCCCATACAATGAATGTTACTCAATATTATCCCCCACCTCCACCCTCATATCCTCATATGAGGTTGGGGATGGGTGTTATCAGACTAATCAGTAGGTGTGGACACTAACAAATCTCCCTAGATCCACCTGGATCTAGAACAAAACGGGACAGAACATGACTCTTTCCCTAAGTTGCAATCATTGAATTAGCTAGTAAGGAGGAACAAGTGACATACCTTTGTATCGCTTCCTTAAGACTTTGTTGCTCCCACTTCGCTCCGGTGCTCTCGTGAGGTCAAGTCCAAGACAACACAAACCAAAAAAAGTGAAGATAGAAAAATATATTCAATGTCAACTTATGCATATGATCAAGGAATTGCACAATAAAGTAAGAATGACTTTATGGGAAAAGGACATGTCGTTGTATCATATTAATTGAAAGTAGAAGATACAACCTGATCGCCTTGATGTCGCAAGATTCCTTTCAATGACCCTTGGTTCCAACACACACACTTGCTCTGTACTTGCATGAAGAAGATCCAATTCCTCTTGATAGACCAACTAGAGTCTCCAAGCTTCTATTCAAGCAGGGTTCTTCACACAATTCCTTCACCAATTCTTCAATTAATCTTACTTAACCTTTTCCATGAGAATCCTTTCAATATATAGGAGAAGGAGAGATGGTTACATGGATGAGGATGATCCCATCAAATCTGTGAAGTCAGTAAAATGACAACCATACGAATGCCAACTCATTTTCTAGAAGATTCCCTTCTAGAACCCTCGAGACCTCTTCTATTTTCCAAGCTTGAAAACAAGTTCGCACCCTATGTATGGAGAAAACTGCAAGAAGTTCACACCCTAGATGAAGGTGGCCTACGAGAATGAGTCATTATCACACCCTAGGCCATATGCAGCCTGTGAACTCACTTTGAAAATATGTTTTTGGAAGGAGACAAGATACACCTTTCTCAGGAAAAAAGTTATTGTTGGGAGCCTAAGTACACCATTGTTAATACATCACCAAGATGACCAAAATCATGTGTAACAGAATGCCCCCCAAAGTATGAGGTCAGAATCAGTGACAGCCGAAATACTTTGTAAACTGCATGTATGTGTCGGAAACCAAGAGCGCACCTAATCAAAAACCTGCAAACAACCAAGCATCTGCAGAATATCATACCAGTTCTGAGGTAGGCATTCCCATACTCAAATCATAGATAGACGACATAATAAACATAATTCATGGCCACCAATCATACACCGTGGATCCATGTCGTCAAAATATCGCATAGCCACAAGGAATGCACTGTGGATCTATGCAAGAAGACTCAAATTGGGATGACATAGCCACGTGACATACAAAGTGGATCTATGTGTCAACAAATTATACATATTCCATCACAACCTGGATAAAAAAAAATGAGACCCAGGGTCTTAAATACTGTCACCTGAAAGTACGAATCTAGCCATGTGATTACATGTGCCGAAGTTGAACATGGTAGAAACCACTTGATTACCGGTCATTGATGAAATCGTTAACAAGTGCGAGGGAAATCACCATTAATGTCAATAACTCCCAAGGTACACTAGTACAATCCACCAAATGTGAATAAATGAGTTGAGGTCGAACATCCGACGGAATCTCCCGATCAAGGGTCAATGATGAAAACCCACTGTCGAAAGCGAGAAAACCTACCATTGAGGCATGCAGGTTCCAAGGTACCAAATAATTTCTAAGTCTTGTTTCCGGATAATGAGCTGGAGTCGATGGAACAAAACTTGTCATAGGAGGGCCTTGATGTATCCCCCATCAATGACATGAAATGAGTAACATATTTTGAAGGTGAAACAGAGCATGATGTAGGTTGAATTGGACACAGGGAAGGCCGACACCGAGAGAATGGACAACTGCAAATGGCCGACTCAATAGAGGTTTCGGATGAACTTCTCTTGAACATATGAATGACATGACCAATGTTTTGGCAGCATTGACTCAGAGACGACTCAGGATATGACCTTGTAGCAAGTTGAATGAGAGACAAATGGATTTCCCAAACCGGCTTCACGGGGGTGTCATGTTCAAGAGAGACACTTACTGCCAATAATATGAATACGAAAACACATCCCTTTCCCAAATTTTCCCCCACCATTTATGGCGAGTACCTCTTTATTTTTACACAAGATTAAGGAGGATAGCATATGCTTATTGATGTAAGCTCATCCTTTGGATGAGTCCCTCAGAGTATGTTTAACGAACCGTAGGAAGGAGTGGTTCGGTCCCATTATGGGTCTTTCGATGTTTGTTTAATGAGTCCAAAGATAGAAAACTCGAAGGTTTTTCATGATTATAGAGTCTGGAAAAACACTCAAAAGATAACTCTCTCAGTTCCTTTTTCGTAAAATAGTTGATGAGACTGAAAAAAAGATAAATTATCATCCAACAGACACTCTCTTCAAATACTTTAACGAGCGTGAAAATAGCAAGATCGCTCGGCAATCTTTTCATGTTTAGAGAGTCTGAAAAGAGCTTAAAGAGGACTCCAAGGGGGTTCCTTTTTCGTATAACCTTGTTGAGCCCAAAAAAATGATAAAAGTGTGTTTGATTATGTTCTCATGTATTTTCGAGCATGAGAACGAACAAAGACCAAGCTCGAGGTTTGGTCTAAAAACCATAAAAAACAATTTAAACATGCGATGAAAAAGAGAAAATATATGTATCCCTGCGTATGGACGTTGAAGTTGTCATGTTTGCAAAAAGTCACACTCATAGGGGTATTAGGCATTAGGTTTGATAAATAAACAATTGTAAAAACCAACAAAAATGGTAAAAAGTAAATATAAGTGGGTAAAAGTTCTTTTACCATAGTCATTGTAACTTTGCCAAGATTTTAGCCCAAAACCCCTCTTTTGCCCTTGCATTTCGGTGCTCGATTGCGGAAGGTACGAAGAACCATTTAGCAAATCATCTCTATCAGTGAGGTAAGCTCCTTGTCTTCTATCTTTTCATGGTTCAATTTTTTGTTTTCATTGGTAAATTTCAAATTTTTGAGCTTGTTTTAGGGATAAAATTCGCGCTCAGGAATTCTCGTAGGCTAGCCATATGGGACCTGCGAGAATGCATGATTCTCGTAGGTGGCCCCAAAGGAACCTGCGAGAACCTCGCACTGTGCTAAAGGGGCAACTGCGAGAACCGCAAAATGAAAAAATGTTTTGGTTTTTGCTCAATGAAAAATGTACCAAGGCTTGAAAAGAGTTATTGACCTTCTTCTTATGGTTCTTGTGCAGGCATTTGGTTGTCACAATGGTTCTGGAATGGAATGAAAGAGAGCATAAAGAAGATGATGTTATTGCTAGGAATAACCCAGGCACCGTTGCTGCTTTGCAAGACTGTGGTATCCTGAAATTCTTTCGGATCCCGGGTATGAGGGCCCAAGTCAGGTTGTTGGAGTACCTCATTCATATGTGGGACGTGGACCAACAATTATTCCATGTGGGGGTCCACACATTATCCTTGGATATTGAGGACTTTTATTTCCTAATAGGACTGTCACGGCGTGGGTACCACACTAGCTTGACCGGTAGCTGAGGTGGTGGGTTGCCTATGAGTGAGTATTGTCGTCAGTACTGTGTTCCAGAGGCGGAAAGAAGCAAAGGAAAGGTGGTCATTTGGGGGGTCCAGGATTTGACCCTTCACACTATCTTGTTCACCATTGCTCGTATGGTTGGGAGAGTTTCTCCACACATGGCTCTCCAGAGCTATTTTTACTACGCCATAGAGTGTATTGAGCCTCAGGTCTTTAACTGGTCAGACGCAGTCCTTCATAGCGTGAAGAGGCAGTTGACTAAATGAAGGAAAGGCGACCTGAAGCAATTCAGGAACGGGTCATTGTTGGTGTCCTTCTTTCTTGAGAGGGTTCCCTTGCTGAGGTTGTAGGTTGAGTGGGGTTTACCAGCTCCAAAGGATCCGAGGATGTTGAGGTGGTGTAACCTCATGGCCTGGCATGTAGCTGGACCAATCATCAAATACAATGATTCCTTCTTTGACAGGTTGCGGCAACAAATGTTGATGGTCGATGATTATGCCTATGTTGGGTTGGACTTCCGAGGTGATCTGGACTTGGCCCTACCCAAGGATGCTCAGTGGGGAGATCTAGGTAAGAAGTACACATTTTTTCACTTTTTAAATGTTTTTGTGAGTTTTATCATATGCAAATGTTCTTATGTTTGTCCAAGGTCTAATTACAAAAATTCTTTTTTGATGACACGGACATGGGGCCTTATCGACCTCCGGGTACTTCTCCTATTCAGTGACAAGGAGAGGTGGCTCTAGTGCCACGATGGGACACTGAAGATTATGAGGCAGTGGAACAAAACTTAGAGGGTTTGACTACTAATATTCCGGACATGCCTCTCGGAGAGGTCCCGTGGCGTTATCAGCGTCATACAGTGGGTGTGTCAGAGTCTATTGGTCGACTGCTTCATAGGGTTGCCTGGACAGTCATGTGTTATCGCGAGCGTCATCCATGACATTACTTTGTAGAAGCTATGAGCTTCAGATTTTGAAATTTTGGTTCTTGGACATAACTTTTTTGTAAAAAACTTTTGATTGTTATATATACATATATATGGCTTCTACCGGCTTATCTTGTGTTGTGTGATATTTGTGATGTGATTGATTTATAAATGGCCCAAATTTCTATCTAATACATAATTAGCTAATGCATCAGTTAATGTATTTAGACATCTAGGAATATGTTGATACTCAATATAATCAAAATAACATTCCAAGAGGCGACTTCGCAAATATACCCGTAATAAAGTAGGACTTCGAATAGCATAAACATTACTTAACTGTAGTACTACTAGATACAAATCGAGTCACACAACCAAGTGACGGATACCAAGTGAGATAGCTTCAATCAAAAATTCAATAACGACACTATATTCTGCAATATTGTTGGTTGCACGACCGAGGCACACACCTCGTAGAGTGATAAGTTCGTTTGTAGGGGCGTAAATTGCTCACGCAGCAGAAGAAAGGTTCTGAGTACTACAACTAG
>SNQJ01S0004474.1:17959-42806 GCA_010110895.2 Picea sitchensis
CCTGGATAATTCGGTGCGGGTTTCCTCCCTCCGATCAGCTAAGACAATCATCATACACAGGACAAACCTGGAGCGTTTCTCCAGGTCAGTTTGTTATTTATTTGTTTGATTAATTTGTTAGTATAATATTAGTAGTTTAGTTAGTTATTTTTTTTGTTTTATTTCTGTTCATAAAATTATAAAATCAACAAAAAATATCTTTCTCTGTCTTAGGGAAGAATATAAATGAGTTTTTCAGGTTTTATTTAAATCTGCAAATTGTAGATATTGTACATTTTGTGAATAAGTTATATTTCTGTTAGTAGTTAGATAGTTAATTAGTTAGATTTAGTATAGTATTAGATAATAGATTGTATATAGAATAGTTAGTTTAGTTATTAGTTTGTTTTATTTTTTCTTTAGTTAGATTAGTTTAGTTTGTTTTAATAGTTAGTTTTAGTTAGATTAGTTAGTTTAGAGTAGTTTTTCTTTTTGTTTCTTAGGACCTTAGATCGGCTAACGGAGCCGCTAAACCTATCAGGGTGGTTCACCCCAAACGACTTGGTTTATTAGACAACCCCGGACCGGTTCCACTCTCTCAGTTGACGGACGGTCAATTTTGCCCGTCAACACTACCCTCCCAAAATTTGTACTATGATTTCACTACATCCACACCTCCAAAAGGTCATGTGTCCCTTTCATTCAATCAATCATTGTCTTATCACTATTTGTTTGTCACCCTTTCACTCTTAATGATTGAGAGAGTGCATGGGAGATCTACAGAAATAGTCACAAGACAATGATGGATTCAATGAAATGGACATATGACCATTTGGAGGTGTGGAGGTAGTGAAACCATGGTACAACTTTTGGTGAAGTCATGGTAACTTTTGTCGAGGCGCCTCTATTTAGCTAACATGATTCTTATGAAATGAATGCTCATAATTTTTATAATGAATATAAATTGGATATTGCAACATGATCAACACCATTACAACCCACTATGACCATTACTCAACCACACTATTATTTTCATGTGTTGTAAGTCATATATTTTCCATTGGAATAATAAAATTTTGATTATTATTATATTATTTATTATGATCTAAATATTAAATGCTAGTGGTGAATTCGAAATATCTTACTTGCTTCTCTTGTTTTCATAAGAGTTATGGTGTTGCATGCATGAATCCTTATTTCATCTCTATTTTGAATTCATATACTTTTAAGAATACAACCAATCAAAGTAGTGTTTTTTGGCAAATCCTTGTGGCAAAACCCACCAAAAATACTCATCTGAATCATAGTATATTTTCCCAATTCAAAAGAAGGTTTGGTGAAAGGGAGGTAACATGCACCACTATTAGGTTTCTCTACCAAGTATGTATAACCATGAGGAGATTGGTTAATTTTTCATTTTCCTCCACTAATTGAAGTTTTTTTCTTGGTTTGGTACATGCCAACAATTCATGACAAGAAAATGACCTACAGTTTCACTTGTAATTTCTCTCCTAACAAAGCTAATTTCAGGCTACATTTTTACCTAGGTTCAATGGGAACACACCCTATTTCCCATTCCACTATTGGTCTAGGGTTTTTTTCTTAATCCATGGCGTCCATCATGAGTAGTCCTTGTGAACTTACAACTAGTAAAGTAAAACTTGATCAAATAAAAGCTAATTAAATTGTTTTCTTTAAAAATGTAACCGGTATGTCCATGTACATATACAGGCCTGAATTCGGACTTGTCCATGTACATGGACAGGGTTGAGTCATCTCTATTTAGATAACATTATTCTTATGAAATGAATGCTCATAATTTTATACTTATATTTTTTCTAATTTTTATAATGAATGCTTAGTTTGAGGATCAATAGTCCAGTCCAAAATTGGCAGGGGCAATCAAATTTGTAACATCTCAAGAGGGGAGAGATTCACTTACTCTGGGTTGATCATCGGTCGGGTGAGGTTCGCAATGTGGGGTAGTAAACTAAGACCCGGTAGAGTCCTAGACCCTGGAACCACTAAGCATATAATGAACCTAGCTAGTAAATGGACGTATCGAACCGAAATAATCTTCTTCCCTATATGGGGAATCAAGGTATTTTGTACCAAGAGGGGGTCTACTCACACTTGAATCTATCCCACATCTCTCTGAGAAGAGGAAATCCCCTTTAGTTAAGTAATAATTATTTGAACTTGAATAAATACCCTATACTTTTTAGCTCATGTATATGTTCTAGAATGATGGATCTCCTAGCTGGGAAAAACTAAAGGATGAGAGGAGGATGGGGTCTCCTATTGGTTCTATACTAATCCTTGTTAGGGGAAGGGGTTTCACAATACTGATGGATGTTAATAAATAAGGTGTCCCTTTTGGGTGATTAGTACTCAAACCACCTGCTAAGTTCTTCAATTTGTTAGCTCCATCTATTTGTGAAGTAATTTGGCTTCAAAAGTTGGTAGCAAAGTTGATCATTGGGATACTGCAGCCCACTACTATTCATTGTGATAATTAGAGTTGCATTAAGATCTATAAGAATCCATTATTCCATGATAAATTAAATCACATTGAGATCTGATATCATTTTTTAAGAGACAGAATATGGAGGAGAGAATTCATTCTAGATTACATTCTTATAGACTCACAAGTAGTCGATATTTTGACAAAGCCCCAAGCAAAGAGAAAGTTCAAGACACTAAGAGACAAGTTTGGTTTGGTGGAAAACATGTTCTTCATAGAGAGGGACTGTTAGTTTTTATTTCTCTGGTCGTGTTCCCCTGATGGTTTCCTCATAAGCTAAACATTAGGGTTTCCAAAGTTTTAGGAGCATCTATTTTTAGACCATTGATGGAAACTTTCATTTTCATATTTTTTGGGACTCTCTATTTTTAGACTATCTATGTTTAGCAAATCTATTTTTAGAATGAAATTAACTATTTGACTAGTAATTAGTCATTAGTGAGTTAATGGAATTTAATAACAATTTGGGGGTATTAATTAGGGGGGAAATCCACTCCACTAGTGCGCCTCACTCCTGCACAAGTGTGCCTTATCTAAAGAGGAAAAGTCAAATTTACCCCCATTCACTTGATGCATGTCAATGAAACTTCAATGAGACACTCATGTGGGGAAACCTTCCTAATAGATCCAGTGTGTTAGTTTATGAGAATTAAGAGTGTCTTTTGTTATCTTCTTTATCTGTTTCTTGTCTTCTTCTACCACTTGGTTTCTTGAGATGTGCACATGGCTAGTTATCGGATGAGTTGACTTGAGAAAGCACACCCATTTAGAGAACCTACCTTCTAAGACTATTTCTCTCTTATTTTGCATTATTGTAAACATTATTTTGAGGTTAATGGGAAGGTATGTGATTGTTGTTACAGATTTCAAGTTTGTTGGTTTTTATTTTTAGAATTAGTATTTTTTAGTTCTGTAGTGTGTGACTTGGATTGATATTAAATTCTTATATGATGTGTCTCTTCTCCTGATCTATACTTATGTGGTTTTATTTTTAGAAAATATGAAGGTATTATTGGTATTTAATAAGATCTTAAGTTTTAGTTGTAGGTTAAGTCATTGAGTTCAGATCTTCTTTTTATGAATTGAAATTTTAGCATTCATTGTTAGTTTTATAAAAATGTGTCCTACGATTGGAGCCAATTTGCTAAAATGTGAAAATAATTTGTAACTGTGAACGGTGTGGGTGAGTAGGTGATGTAAGTATTATTGGAGCCTCCAAATTGAACTATTGATTATTTTTTAGACTTCAATTTTTTTAAATGAATTCACAACTCTAATAAATACAGAAAATAAATTCACATACACTAGGGAATAATATCACAATCACAATAATTTAAACTAATTAAAAAATCAATTCATAAAATTAAATAGATTTGAGAATAATTTTATCTTTAAAAAAAAAAGCAAATTAATAAAGTTTTTTTCCTAAACATTGAAACTAATGTTTTTATGGACAGGGCCGAATTCGGTCCTATCCATGTACATGGACAGGCTTAATTCGACCAATCGACCGTATTAATAACTATAATGTAAACAAAAAAATTGCATAAAAAACACAACGAATAGACTTACCTAGAGTTGAAGCCCTCGCCAACCAATGCCACCAGCACCAACGAAAGCTGCCACTAGCACCAACACAACAACAATGACCACCTGCACCAGCAAACATTAAAATATATGTTTTTCATAAACATTGAAACTAATGTTTTTCATAAACATTAAAACATATTGATGAATATGAATTTACATTTAAATGATTACTATAATTCCTTAAAAAATATTGATCGGGCTTGTCCATGTACATGGATAGGTCAAGTTCGATCGGCTAACTGTATTAATAACTATAATTTAAACAAAAAAAATTACATAAAAAATAGATCGAATAGACTTACCTATAGCTGGAGCGCTCGCCAACCAATGCCAACCAATTCCACGAGCACCAGCAATAGCCACCACCAGTACCAACAACAACATCAATCACCAACTGCACCAGAAACAACAACCACCTGCACCAACAACAACTTGAGGACTAAACAGTTTGGAAACAGTCAAATGGACGTGAGGCAGGGGATATATAACAAATTGTTCGACCGAAAGAATATTTCCGCCGAACAAATTTTTCGGCCGAAAGTTTCTTTCGGTTGAAATATATTTCGGTCAAAAAGTGTACACCAGAGTAAAAATTTCATCTGGAAAATATTCTACATGACTGTTGAGGGCATCGTCAGGGTGTCGATTGATTTTAAGTCTAATTGTTCGGTTGAAAAATGTTTCAACCAAAAAAACATATCTTTCAACCAAAAGAACCAGGAGTTCGGCCGAAAAAGGGTCACTAGGAATTTTGGAGACCTGATTCTCACAAAAGTGTAACCAACCTTCATTATTTTACCCTTAGTCAATGGATATAAGTTAGTGTGTATATCTAATTTATTATAATCATCTAAACTTATTTTTACATCAGAGTTATTCTTTACAATCAAGTCATTTTATACATTAGACCTAGTGTATTTCCTATTTTCTATGTTATAGTTAGCCTCGACAATATAAGTACAGTGAAGGATTTCAGATTGTTTATATGATTCTTCATGTGGAGATGTTTCGAAACTGAAGTCTCAAAATAAAGTATCCAAGATGTAATTCCCCAAAATCTAATGGTTGAACATTATTGGCTCATTTGAATCATTTATATAAATGACCACACACTTCATGTATCTCTCCCTTTCAACTGTTATCTGATTTTGTTTTCCATTATAGGGACACAACATATGAGACCAATCAACTGCAAAATATCCATGCAACATTGCAAACCAGCCTTTACTTAATAGAATTCCATGTGTTTTTAGGATGTATACCACAATGATGTCTATTTTTTGATGCACTTTTGGGTTGGAATCCAATCTTATCAAGACATTTTTCATCTCTCTCATAACCTTGACACTTGAATTATCCATATATATGATTTGAATATTAGATTTTTCAGGTATAGCATTTATATTTTCACATACCTTAAATGGTATCAAATTAGATGAAGCACTCGAATCAACCATACAATTGTGAAAAATTATATTAGATAGATGAAAGGTTAATAAGAAAGGAGGAGTGCTAGACCTTGACCTTTTTCTAATCAGGGAAGAATTAACAACATATTGTCTTTTGACAAACTTTGTTCTAAAATATGAATTCTTGGTAGATTTGTCCTTTTTCTTGGTGTATCCCATTTTAGTATCTTTTCTTTTGTTTGGGGATGATACCTGCAAGGTATTGGTAAAGTTTTATTTGATTTGGGGTAAATTCATAAGTTCAAACAAAGAGATGTTAGCCTTGGTCCTTTTCAAATCTTCCACAAAATCATACTTCAAATTATTTGAAGTAGGTGCATGTAAGGATTCAATATTAGTAGAAGTGGACTTCTACATTGTAGATGTATTTTGAGAAGTTTCAAACTTAGAAGGTGTATCAGACATTGAATCCTTACTCTTACTTCTTGTATTATATACATTTTGAGATAATTGGATTTCTTCCACATCGTCCTCTTCATATTCAACATATGGTTTGAGAGAGATATCCTAGAATGAAATGATCAATTTCCTTGAGGTTTCTTCAATATCATTATATTTAACCTCTTGTTTTGTTTCCTCCTCCCTTTCTCCTTCATCTTTCCCATCAATGGATTTTTCACCAGTACAATCCCAAGCCTTAAACACATTGAGAAAGTCTTCCATGTTGATTCCTTCTATAGGTGTGATATTGTTAGTTGGAGGGGGAGTACTTTTCTTGGGAGGAAATTTTAAGAATTATTAAATGTTTGAACTTCCTTCCCTGACATTTATCTTCATGTCAACAATTTCATTTGAT
This sequence comes from Picea sitchensis, assembly GCA_010110895.2. Lineage (NCBI taxonomy): Eukaryota > Viridiplantae > Streptophyta > Pinopsida > Pinales > Pinaceae > Picea > Picea sitchensis. Next base: position 24,318 of record SNQJ01S0004474.1, read on the forward strand.
ATCTTCATGAAAATCCTTTGTAACCTTTCCACATCCATGGAATCTTAATAGTTTTCATCATTAGGGGATATCATAAGTGGAAATTTCTTTTTGGTATTAGGTTTGTCTTTGCCAAACTCTGCCCCAGGATTAGTATTTAAGCTCAGTATGTCTTTATCCACATCGATGGCCTCTTTAAATGTGTCATCAAGGGTACTCTTTTTAGCTCTTTTCACAAACATGGCCATAATTTGAGACTAGTAAAGTTGAAGTATAAAATACAATTGATACATCATCAACAGGTTTAAAAGTTACATGAATTTTGTTCATCAATTTTAGAAATCTATGGTTAAAATATGTCACCTTTTCTTTAGCATCCATCCTTATCCTAGAAACTTATAAGAATATATCCTTTAGGGATTTATCCTATTAAAATTTATCAATAAAATTAGTTTCAAACATATTCCAATTGGTAATTGAGCCTTGTCCCAAAGACAAATACCATGTAGAGGCCTTACCTTCGAAGGTATAAGGAAAAAGTCTACATACAACATCTTCGTCATGCTCATTCATCAGTCTAACTGCCAGCATGATTTTTTTTTATGTGGCCCTCTACTGTTTCTTTTTTCTTTGGGTCGAATTTGGGCAGAAGCTTCTGAAGGTGTTTGGGAAATGGGTGAGTAGCTCCTAGTATTCCAATAACATCCTGATTTATCTCAGATATATTACACACTCACATAGAAAATTATTTTCCTAAGGTTGATAGTCCAATGTTGAGTGTGCTTCCATAGATGAGAATATTCTCTTTTGAAAATATTCCCCTCTAAATTAGGGCACCTGCTACAAAATAGGGTGCCTTCCCTCTTCATTTAAGAGTTACTTACAACTCAGTTAGACTAATAGAGACTACTCATCCATGGAAACCTTGGTTTTATCACCAACATTTGCATGTTCACCTCGATTTCCTCACTAGGAGGGTGCATATATTATGCATGTGGCCAAGAGGGAGAATATCTTGTGGTTGCATGTGTTCCTCTCACTTCCACACGTGTGAATCAATTAACTGATGATTTCACATACCAGGTGGAAACTTACTTTGGTTTATGACAGTGAGTGTAAAAATCTCTCTATATCACTACTATGGCACATTCACTTAGCCATGTAAAGTATATCATGTTTATTTTACCATTTAATCATTCAGTTAATACAATTTTGTTCTTTCTCTCAAGCTTGTCTCTCTTATCTTCTGTTTCTCGCAAGCTTTGTGTGACTTTTTTACTAGCTAGGTTCACTATGAAAAAAACACATGGTATTAGAGCCTTTATTGGTAGGAGAAATCCCATAATAATTTTATTTGTAGGTGTAGGAGGAATATGCATTAAAAAATGATGGATCACTCGCCAAAAATATTTCTCATGCCACATAACTACTTTGAGTGGAAGCTAAAAATTATGCATCGGCTCCATGCAGAGGATTGCACCAGATTATGATGGCCAAAGAGGTGAAGACAACATTTTCTATCGATAAGAATAGGTATCTCAACCATGTGGATAAGGCCTATGATATCATCTCCATGTCTATGTCCCTGAGCTTTTGCTTCACAATGAATCTTGTAACACACCAGATGAGATTTGGATAAAGTTTGAGGATTTATTTGGAAAATGGGATGAAATGTGAGGACATATGCTCGAGCTGGAGATGAATTCCTTAGATCCGAGGAATTTCTATAACATCTAGGAATTATTTACGAAGTTCAAGTCCCTCTTTATTCATCTAAACGAATGTGGTACAGACAAATCAATTCAACACAATCAGTTAATCCTTTCTATCTTGGAAAAAAATGGTCTTGATTATGTTTTCTTTGTCTCATCATTCCATACAAATAGATTCACTTCAAGGGGAACCTAGAAAATTCAAACATTGGATTGGTTTATTTAATCCCTAACACATGAGAAAGATAAGCTCATCAAAATGGGGATAATCAAGGGACCCAATGTGCATTCACTTGTTGTGCATGAAAGCAGCATAACTTTGAATTCAAATTCCAACCATAAAAGAAAGGGAAAGGTACATGTTGATTCAAATAAGGAAGGGTACCCCAAACCATTTGATGATTCCTTGGGCTCCAAAGGTGGAAAAGGAAACAAAGTGAAGACCAAATGAAATTATTGAAACTGTGGCTATCAACTCGAGTCAATATGCATGAAGAAAAATATTAATCTTATGGCATAGATACTTTAGAAGAAAAACCTTGGGGATCACATTCATGAAGCTACCAAGAATAAGTAAGAAGATAAAGAAGCAACAAAATGAGGTAAATATCATGCAATTATTTCCATTAAATATTCTCTTGATGCATGGATATAATATTCAGGTGCATCCCATCATATGGAAGCAACGAAAAAAAAAATCTTCTATTTCTACATGCACGGGTCCTCCAATCCTGATGGGAGATGATACCCTAGTTGAGGTCATCATCCAAAGGAAACTAGAAATCTAACAAGAAATTTTTGAGAATGCCTTTCATGTTCCAAAACTCTCTTAAAATATTCTCTCTATTTATCAGATAACGCATTATGGTACAGGAAAAAGAGTGGAGTTCACACTTGATTATGTAACCATATTTGATATGGATGATAACCACACAATTGTTGTTCGTGAGGTAAACCACCAATATCATTTTTATAGTTTCAGTAAGTTCATTTATAAATCTTATTATCCTTTACTACTAATGCATGTTGATGATACTAGTATATTATGACATGAGATATTCGACCATATAAACTTCAAATACATGTAGAAACTATGAAAATAGTAAATGGCCACTGAATTTCCCAATATACACTTTTCCAAAGGAGTTTGTCAAGGATACGTTCTTGGAAAAAATCCTCAAGAGAAGTTTGACAAAGGGAAGGCCTATAGGGCCTCCTCTAGTTTGGAACTCATCCACGGTGATTTGATGGAACCCTTTCCTCATCCATCCATTAAAAAATTGAGATACGTGCTTACATTTATTGATGATTTTTCATAATACAGTTGGGTGTATTTTCTCAAGAAGAATTCATAAGTTTTTTATCATCTCAAAGACTTCAAAGCATATGAATAAACTCAATCCAGGAGAAAGATCAAAATCCTCTACACAAACAATGGAGGGGAATATGTGAACCAATATGTCCAATATATTTTTTCAAAGGAAGGTATATAGTTGCATCACACAGTACCTTGCACTCTTCAGAAAAATGTAGTAGCCGAGAAAAATAACAGATCCCTCAAGGAGATGTTCACTTTCATGTTTCATGCAATATATCTACCACCCAAGATTTGGGTTGAGGCACTTAACTATGCTAACCACATTCAAAACAAATATTCTCATAGATCTATCAAGAACTGGACTCCCTTTGAGGCATGGATCTAGAGAAAACCGGAAGCCACCCACTTCTGAATATTTGGATCATATGCATGGGCACGCATACCCTATGAAAAGAGAAAAGCATTAGATCCATATAGTACCACATGCACATTTTTTGGATATACATATGGTGTGAAAGGTTACAAGTTACTTTATCCCTCTATTAGCATGCTCATCATTGAGTGTAGTGTTCAGTTTGAGGAAACTCCCTTTCATGCACCATTGGAGCCACATGTAGATACCTCTGTAACATTACTTGAACCAGACATCAATGATGATGATTCCACTCATTTAGATCATGGTTCAGATATGATTTATGAATCTGATTCAAATAATTATTAGCATGCAAATGATGAGCCACCAGAGATACCCAAGTGGGCACAAACCACCCTACATTAACCAGGAGATATTGTGGGGGATTTATCATATCATAGGAGGACAAGTTTTTGGTTTGAGGATCATATTCATGCACTTGCAACTATTGAACCAGTGATTTCCATGCATTTCTACATGGCTCCATATTTAGACCTATAGATCTATACAGGGGCTGCAAGGAATCCCTTCTAGGAATCTTCTATGCAGAAGGAGTACAACTCTCTCCTAGAGAACCAAAATTGGGATGTGGTTTCACTTAATTCAGACAAGAAGATTTTTTTCCAGAGGATTTTATCATATTCAAAGGATAGACTATGATCAGACCTTTTCTCCCATAGCAAATATGGACTCCATCTGATTGGCCCTTTCCATTTCAAAATATAAGGTGTGGGAAGTTCACCAAATGGGTGTGAAGAATTCCTTTCTTCACAGGGATCTCTCAGAGGAGTTTTACATGTACCAACCCCAGGGGTTCATACAAAACTCATCCTTAGTATGCCAAATGAAAAATTCACTCTATGGCCTCAAGAAGGCACCTAGAGCATGGTATGCAAAGATAGATGCCTACTTGCTTTATCAACATTTTGTTTGATGAAAATTAGATCTGAACATATACATGTTGAGAACCTCAGACTCCTTTTTGATCTTAGGTATCCATGTCGATGACCTCCTGATCACAGGAAGTTCATCCTAATAAATTGTTGCGGTAGAAGACATTATGCACGACAGATTCTCTATGATAGAAATGGGTCCATTTCACTATTTCCTTCGTATTGAGATTAGTCAAGATGATTCATGCATAAATCTATATTAGACTAAGTATGATAAGTATATCTTGGTTATATTCCACATGATCGACTACAAGTAGGAAACTACACCCTTTATGTCTAGGGTGTATCTTGAGGATGGAAAGGATACATTAGTGGTGGACACCACCTTGTATCGAAAACTTGTGGGGAGCCTTCTATATCTCACCCACACCTGACCAGATCTCTCTTATGTAGTAGGGGAAGTTTACATGTACATACATGATCCACATGAGCTACATTGGAAGGATTCCAAGTGAAACCTTGTAAATGTTCAAGGAACCATGGGTTATGGGATCCACTATGCAATAGGTTTTTCATTGGATCACATGGGATTCCCCAATTCTTATTGGGATGGAAATAGCACATATCGCAAGTCAACTTATAGGTACGTGCTTAGTTTGGTTCTATTTCCATCTATTGGTCAAGAAAAAATCAATCAATTATTGCTCTATCATCAACAAGGCTGAGTATAGAGGAGTGGTCAACATCATTGTTTAGGCACTTTGGATTCAAAAATTCCTCACTGATCTCGGCCTATATTTCCACTATCAGAATGTCATTTAGTGTGACAATCAGAGTACTCTCAAGTTTTTCAAATACCTAGTGCAACAACAGTGGACCAAACACATCAAGATTCATATGCATTACATCATAGAGGTGGTACATGACAAGATCATTGATTTGCAGTACTATCCATCTACCAAACATACTATAGAAATTTTCTCCAAGACATTTACTGAGAATAAGTTACACCTTATGTGCGATCGTCTTGGAGTGAAGGACACAGTTTCTTAGCAACTTCCTTTCTTCCTTCTTAATTTTTGATACATTATACTTTTATGGCGGGTTTCCTTGATTTTTTCCCTCTTTCCTCTATTTTTTCATTATTTCAATATTAGATGCATTGTATAATGGATACCTAACATGGCCTTTCTTCTTGGACCCATTCATCGTGTACACCCTAGTAGTGTTTAGGGGGGGTGTTGGGGATATTACACACTCATGTAGGTAATTATTTTCCTAAGGATGATAGTACAATGTTGAGGGAACTTCCATAGATGAAAATATTATCTTTTGAGAATATTCCCCTATGAATTAGGGTGCCTCCTACAAAATAGGGTTCCTTCCCTCTTCAATTCAGAGTCATTTACAACTCAATTAGACTAGTGGAGGCTACTCATGCATGGAAACCTTGGTTTTATTAAAAGCAGTTGCATGTTCACCTCAGTTTCCTCATTAGGAGGGAACATATATCATGCATGTGGCCAATAGGTCACACATATTATGATTGCGTATGTTTCTCTCACTTCCATATGTGCAACTCATTTAACTGATGATTGCATGGACCAGTTAACTAAGACTAGGTGATAGATTACTTCAGTTTCTAATGCCCCCTTGATCCACCTTCACCCTCTTCATCAACATTGGAATATTCATGATAACCACTAACTCTTTCATTATATTCTCTCGCATTAAAATGATCCTCTACACAAATACACATTTGAAACTAATTACAACATTTAACAAAAAAATAAAACATATAAAACATAAACATAAATACACAAAAAAATAAAAAATCAAAATAAAATTACCAAACATATTTATTGTTGTGATGTATTCCCCATATTCTCCGGTGTTGGAGTATTTATGTGTAACCTATATAAGAAATTTTCATCCATGGCACCATTTTGAGCACTCTGTTTGGATGATCCATTCACTAATTCATTTGATAATCTCCTCGTCTGACTAGATTGTCTTTGGTCACTAGCTTTCATTCCCAAGATACCATGCCTTGCTGAGATATGGGTCTCCAACATCCTCGGTGTCTGATTTGAAGAAGGGGTTCCTCGTCCTCCTTCATTTGATATCCTTGAGCGTTTGCGAGGCATATTTGGAGACTCTCGTCTCGACATCTTGCCTTAATAGATATCCTTTGAAAATCCACGACTGTGAAAGTTCATAAGTTATAGAAACATAAAATGAAAATATAATATAAAACAACTTGAAGGCATAAGAATTTATAACAACTTCAAAGCATCAAAGACATATATTGAAATAACTAACAGCTATATTTGTGACTATGATGCTATATATAATGAACATGACAATATTTAAATATAAAAAATAAAAAAAAATGTAAACATGAAGAATATAATCTATATCAATGTGTAATTTTTTTTTATAATGTTTATGTTTTTTTTTAAATTAAAAAAGTTATCAAATCCAATGATGTGAAATGTACATGTGACATTTGAGAACCTTAACATTTAAATTAATGTATTTTTCATATTAAAGAGTATTATTGAATTTGCAGAGTATGTTGTAAACCTTGGAATTGGGACTTTGTCCCACTCTTAAACCAAACATTATGTTGGAGAGAACAATCTCATGGTCTAAGGCCCCATGCATGGCCCATGTTCCTTAGATCTATCATGTAGGAATCAATCCCTTGGTTTTTAACACCAAATCATTTCTTGGGCTAACAAACTCGTCCTTGGTGCATTAAATCTCATAAATTGAACCCATATCCAACTATCCAACCAAATATTTCTTCTAGAGACTCAATGTCATGGTCTGATACTTGTGAATGGATCAAGTGCCTTTAAAGTTTTGTATAGGGCCCAGATCCTATTCTTTGGTTTTAGATCATGTCATAGGATAGGATACTATTCCATGGTACACCAAAATTTTGAATTGGACTTGTATATCATTCTTGGAAAAAAAATACATATGGAGGAATTATGTTGTGGTCTAGGGCCTTTGTATGTGATATGTAAGCCATAAAAGCATTGTTCATGGCCTAATCCCCTAGATATCATCTTCAAAAAATTTCTTGGTCTCAAGGACATGTCCTCTATGTGCCCAATCTTGGAACTAATTTTGTATCCCACTTTTAAGCCTAAGACTCCTACCAAAGTGAACTTGTTGTGGTATGGGCCCATATTCATGGACCACATGAAACCATATAAGAAAATGAAGGGCCTGTGGCCTTGGTTTTTAACCTCACACCATTTCTTATAAATTTTGTATAGTTCCTAAGCCATTAAATTTTATCCCTTAATCATTTCTTGGGATAAAACACTAGTCAATTATGTGAAAAACCTTTTAGTTAGGACCATGTTTCACTCCTAAACCAAAGGGCATGTCCCATGGTCTAATGCCACAAGCATGGATGACATGCATTACAATTATCTCATTTATGGCCCAAGCAATTGGGCTTGTAGCATATCTTGGAGAAGGAGACTCATGCTTAGTTTACCAAACCATAGGACAATGTTTGTGTCCCACTCTTCAAGAAAATATCACTTCCAAAGGAATTGTGTGATGGTTCAAGGACTTCTTCATGGTTCAGGGATGAAATTCATGGGAAAAAGATACCTTATGGAGGGAATGTTTTACGACATTATGGAGGGAAATTCATAGTTTTACGAGATTGGTAGATAAATATCACTACAAAGATACATGGGTAAAAGGGGCATCATATTTTTACGACAAATTGACATATTTATTGAGAAAAATATTACACCTATACTTTTATGATATTGGTATATAAATATATTTCCAAAGATACATGGGCACAAGGGGCATCATATTTTTATGACATTGGCATATTTAATGAGGAAACTATTACACCCATGACAAGTTCTCAATTATTGTTTTCCTTCAATTTGACTATATTTATGCACCATCCAATATGATAATGATTTGATTATTGGTTTTCCATCCTTTCTATTGGAAACATACTATTCACCATCACCATCAAACAAACAAGATGGAAAGGAAGTACGTTAATCATTGACTCATTAAGTCGTGCATAAAATTTTCCAATCTATTTAGACTCAAATAATGAATGGACAATGGAAAAAGAGAATCATGGAATCATGAATGGACAATGGACAAACAGAATCATGAAAGGATGCACTTACATTCTCATGGTTACAACTTGTCCTTTCATGGTTTCACATTACAATAATATTTTTTTCTATCATTCACTAATATCATTTCAAGCAATAGATGGTTTCTTTTATATAGGAATGTATTTCAATTTGGAATGGTTTCTCTTATATAGGTGGTTCAATATTAGTTTCTCTTATGTAGGTGGTTCAATATTGCATGCAAAGGAATGATTAGAAACTATTTTTTTTCCTTTCTAGAGAAAACTCATTGAGATTTCTATCTCCCATACAATGAATGTTACTCAATATTATCCACCACCTCCACCCTCATATCCTCATATGAGGGTGGGGGTTGGGGGAATAATCAAAAAAATATAGTATGAGACTAGGGATGGAGGGAAATAATGAGTAAAAACTAATATGTTTTACTCGTTATCTCCCACCACCTGTACCCTCATAGTAAAACATAATATGTTCATTATCTCCCCTCACTCGCATCCTCATATATGAGGGTATGAAGGTGAGAGTGGGGGTGGGGGAATAATGAGTAAAACATAAGAGGGTATATTTTACTCAATATCTCCCCCCACCCTCATATAAGTGAGACATGTGTCTTCAAGATTAGATCACTAGGCAGTCCAGTGTAAAATGGGAAATATATTTCCTACCCTCCCAAAATTTGTACTATGATTTCACTACATCCACACCTCCAAAAGGTCATGTGCCCTTTCATTCAATCGATCATTGTCTTATCACTATGTTTTTTTCACCCTTTCACTCTTAATGATTGAGAGAAAGAATGGGAGATCTATAGAAATAGTCACAAGACAATGATCGATTCAATTAAATGGACATATGACCATTTCGAGGTGTGGAGGTAGTGAAACCATGGTACAACTTTTGGTGAAGTCATGGTAACTTTTGTCGAGGCATCTCTATTTAGCTAACATGATTCTTATGAAATGAATGCTCATAATTTTTATAATGAATAGAAATAGGATATTGCAACATGATAAACACCATTACGACCTACTATGACCATTCCTCAACCACACTATTATCTTCATGTGTTGTAAGTCATATATTTTCAATTGGAATAATAAAATTTTGATTATTCTTATATTATTTATTATGATCTAAATATTAAATGATAGTGGTGAATTTGAAATATCGTACTTGTTTCTCTTGTTTTCATAAGAGTTATGGTGTTGCATATATGAATCCTTATTTCATATCTATTTTAAATTCATATACCTTTAAGAATACAACCAATCAAAGTAGGGTTTTTTGGCAAATCCTTATGGAAAAACCCACCAACAATACTCATCTAACTCATAGTATATTTTCCCAATTCAAAAGAAGGTTTGGTGAAAGGGAGGTGACATGCACCACTATTAGGTTTCTCTACCAAGTATGAATAACCATGAGGAGATTGGTTAATTTTTCATTTTCCTCCACTAATTGAAGTTTTTTTCTTGGTTTGGTACTTCCCAACAATTCATAACAAGAAAATGACCTACAGTTTCACTTGTAATTCCTCTCCTAACAAAGCTAATTTCAGGCTACTTTTTTACCTATGTTCAATGGGAACACACCCTATTTCCCATTCCACTATTGGTCTAGGTTTTTTTTCTTAATCCATGGCCTCCATCATGATTAGTCCTTGTGAACTTACAACTAGTAAAGTAAAACTTGATCAACCTATCACATGTAATTAATGAAATAAATATCCTGTTATTAATCAAATAAAAGTTAATTAAATCACTTTTTTTTTAAATGTAACTAGTCCATCCATGTGCATAGACAGGCCCAAATTCGGACATGTCCATGTACATGGACAGGGTCAAGGCATCTCTATTTAGCTAACATGATTCTTATGAAATGAATGATCATAATTTTATAGTTATAATTTTTCTGATTTTTATAGTGAATGCTTAGTTTGGGGATCACTAGTCCAGTCCAAAGCTGGAATGGGGCAATCAAATTTGTGACATCTCAGGAGGGAAGAGGTTCACTTACTCTGGGTTGATCATCAGTGGGGTTTGGTTCGCAATGTGGGGTAGTAAACTAAGACCCGGTAGAGTCCTGGTCTCTGAAACCACCAAGCATATAATGAACCTAGCTAGTAAATGAATGTATTGAACCGAAATACTTTCCTTCCCTGTATGGGGAATAAAGGTCTTTTGTACCAAGAGGGAGTCTACTCGCACTTGACTCTATCCCACATCTCTCTGAGAAGAGGAAAACCCCTTTAGGTAAGTAATAAGTATTTGAACCTGAATAAATACCCTATACTTTTTAGTTCATGTATATGTTCTAGAATGATGGATCTCCTAGCTGGGAAAAACTAAAGGATGAGAGGAGGATGGGATCTCCTATTGGTTAGATACTACTCCTTTTTAGGGGAAGGGGTTTCACAATACTGATGTATGTTAAGAAGTAAGGTGTCCCTTTAGGGTGATCAGTACTCGAACCACCTACTAAGTTCTTCAATCTGTTAGCTCCATCTAGTTGTGAAGTAATTTGGCTTCAAAAGTTGGTAGAAAAGTTGATCATTGAGACACTGCAACCCACTACTATTCATTGTGATAATTAGAGTTGCATTAAGATCTCTGAGAATCCAGTATTTCGTGATCAATAAAATCACATTGAGATCTGATATCATTTTTTAAGAGATAGAGTATGGAGGAGAGAATTCATTCTGGATTACATTCCTATAGACTCATAAGTGGTCGATATTTTGACAAAGCCCCAAGCAAAGAGAAAGTTCAAGACACTAAGAGACAAGTTTGGTTTGGTGGAAAACATGTTCTTCATAGAGAGGGACTGTTAGTTTTTATTTCTTTGATCTTGTTCCCCTGATGTTTTCCTTCATCTACTATTTCCAAAGTTTTAGGAGCATCTATATTTAGACCATTGATGGAATCTTTCATTTTCATATTTTTTGGGACTCTCTGTTTTTAGACTATATATGTTTAGCAAACCTATTTTTAGAATGCAATTAACTGTTTGACTAGTAATTAGTCATTAGTGAGTTAATGGAATTTAATAATGATTTGGGGGCATTAATTAGGCGAAAAATCCACTCCACTAGTGCGCCTCACTCCTTCACAAGTGTGCCTTATCTAAAGAGGAAAAGTCAAATTTACCCCCATTCACTTGGTGCATGTCAATGAAAATTCAATGAGACACTCATGTGGGGAAGCCTTCCTAATAGATCCAGTGTGTTAGTTTAGGATAATTAAGAGTGTCATTTGTTATCTTCTTTATATGTTTCTTGTCTTCTTCTACCACTTAGTTTCTTGAGATGAGCACATGGCTAGTTATCAGATGAGTTGACTTGAGAAAACACACCCATTTAGAGAACCTACCTTCTAAGACTGTTTCTCTCTTGTCTTGTATTATTGTAAACATTCTTTTGAGGTTAATGAGAAGGTATGTGATCGTTGTTACAGATTTCAAGTTTGTTGGTTTTTATTTTCAGAATTAGTATTTTTCAGTTCTACAGTGCTTGACTTGGATTGATATTAAATTCATATATGATGTGTCTCTTCTCATGATATATACTTATATGGTTTTATTTTTAGAAAATATGAAGGTATTATTGGTATTTAATAAGATCTTAAGTTCCAGTTGTAGGTTAAATCATTGAGTTCAGATCTTCTTTTCATGAATTGAAATTTTAACATTCATTGTTAGCTTTATAAAAATTTGTCCTATGATTGGAGCCAAATTTCTCAAATGTGCAAATATTTTGTAACTATGAACAGTGTGGGTGAGTAGGTGATGTAAGTATTGTTGGAGCCTCCAAACTGAACTATTGATTATTTATTAGACTTCAATTTTTTAAAATGAATTCACAACTCTAATATATACAGAAAATAAATTCACAACTCTAATATATACAGAAAATAAATTCACATACACTAGGGAATAATAACACAATCAAAATAATTTAAACTAATTAAAAAATCAATTCATTAAATTAAAAAGATTTGAGAATAATTTTATCTTTAAAAAAAATCAAATTAATAAAGTTTTTTTCCTAAACATTGAAACTAATGTTTTTATGGACAGGGTCAAATTCGTCCCTATCCATGTAAATGTACAGACCGAATTCGATCGATCGACCGTATTAATAACTATAATTTAAACAAAGAAAATTACATAAAAAACAGATCGAATAGAGTTACATGGAGTTGAAGCCCTCGGCAACCAATGCCACCAGCACCAACGAAAGCTGCCACTAGCACCAACAACAACAACAATGGCCATATGCACCATCAAACATTAAAACATATGTTTTTCATAAACATTGAAACTAATGTTTTTCATAAACATTAAAACATATTGATGAATATGAATTTACATTTAAATGATTACAATAATTCCTTAAAAAATATTGATCGGGCCTGTCCATGTACATGGATAGGCCGAATTCGGTCGGCTAACTGTATAAATAACTATAATTTAAACAAAAAAAAATTACATAAAAAATAGATCGAATAGACTTACCTGTAGTTGGAGCCCTCTCCAACCAATTCCACCAGCACCAGCAATAGCCACCACTAGCACCAACAACAACAACAACGACCACCTGCACCTGCACCAGCAACAACAACCACCTACACCAACAACAAATTGAGGACTAAACAGTTTGGAAACAGTCAAATGGATGTGAGGCAGGGGATATATAACAAATTGTTCGGCCAAAAGAATATTTTCGCCGAACAAATTTTTCGGCCGAAACTTTCTTTCAGCTAAAATATATTTCGGCCAAAAAGTGTACACCAAACTAAAAATTCCATTTGCAAAATATTTTACATGACTGTCAAGGGTGTCATCGGGGTGTCTTTTGATTTGACGTCTAATTGTTCATTCAAGAAATGTTTCGACCGAAAAAACATATCTTTCGACCAAAAGAACCAAGAGTTCAGCCGAAAAAGGGTCACTAGGAATTTTGGAGACCTTATTCTCAAAAAAGTGTAACCCACCTTCATTATTTTACCCTTAGTCGATGGATCTAATTTAGTTTCTATATCTAATTTATTCTAAGCATATAAACTTATGTGTACATCAGAGTTATTCTTTACAATCAAGTCATTTTGTACATTAGACCTAGTGTATTTCCTATTAACTATGTTACAGTTAGCCTCGACAATATAAGTGCAGTGAAGGATTTCATATTGTTTATATGAATCTTCATTTGGAGATGTTTCGAAAGTGAAGTCTCAAAAGAAACTATCCAAGATGTAATTCCCCAAAATCTAATGGTTGAACATTATTGGCTCATTTGAATCATTTATATCAATGACCACACACTTCATGTATCTCTCCCTTTCAACTGTTATCCGGTTTTGTTTTCCATTATAGGGACGCCACATATGAGACCAATCAGCTGCAAAATATCCATGCAACATTGCAAACCAATCTCTACTTAATAGAAGTCCATGTGTTTTTAGGATGTCTACCACAATGATGTCTATTTTTTTATGCATTTTTGGGTTGGAATCCAATCTTATCAAGACATTTTTCATCTCTCTCATAACCTTGACACTTGACTTATCCATATATATCATTTGAATGTTATATTTTTTAGTTCTAGCATTTATTTTTTCACATACCTTAAATGGCATCACATTAGATGAATCACTCGAATCAACCATACAATTGTGGAAATTTATATTAGATAGATGAAAGGTTAATAAGAAAGGAGGAGTGCTAGACCTTGACCTTTTTCCAATCAGGGAAGAATTAACAACATATTGTTTCTTGACAAACTTTGTTATAAAATATGAATTCTTGGTAGATTTGACCTTTTTATTGGTGTCTCCCATATTAGTATATTTTCTTTTGTTTGGGGATGATACCTGCAAGGTATTGGTAAAATTTTCTTTGATTTGGGGTAAATTCATAAGTTCAAACAAAGAGATGTTAGCCTTGGTCCTTTTCAAATCTTCCACAAAATCATACTTCAAATTATTTGAAGTAGGTGCATGTAAGGATTCAATATTAGTAGAAGTGGACTTATACATTGTAGATGTCTTTTGAGAAGTTTCAAACTTAGAAGGTGTATGTGAAATGGAATCCTTACTCTTACTTCTTGTATTATATACATTTTGAGATAATTGGATTTCTTCCACATCGTCCTCTTCATATTCAACATATAGTTTGAGAGAGATATCCTAGAATGAAATGATCGATTTCCTTGAGGTTTCTTCAATATCATTATATTTAACCTCTTGTTTTGTTTCCTCCTCCCCTTCTCCTTCATCTTTCCCATCAATGGATTTTTCACTAGTAGAATCCCAAGCCTTAAACAGATTGAGAAAGTATTCCATGTTGATAACTTCTATAGGTGTGATATTGTTGGTTGTAGGGGGAGTACTTTTCTTGGGAGGAAATTTTAAAAAATATTTAATGTTTGAAGTTCCTTCCCCGACATTTCTCTTCATGTGAACAATTTCATTTGATAGCTTCTTGGCAATCCTTTGTAACCTTTCCACATCCATGGAGTCTTAATATTTTTCATCATTAGGGGATATTGTTAGTGGAAATTTCTTCTTGGTATTAGGTTTGTCTTTGACAGACTCTGCCCCAGGATTAGTATTTAAGCTCAATATGTATTTATCCACATCGATGGCCTCTTTAAATGTGTCATCAAGGGTACTCTTTTTATCTCTTTTCAAAAACATGGCCATAATTTGAGACTAGTAAAGTTGAAGTATAAAATTCAATTGATACATCATCAAAAGGTTTAGAAGTTACATGAATTTTGTTCATCAATGTTAGAAATCTATGGTTAAAATATTTCACCTTTTCTTTAGCATCCATCCTTATCCTGGAAAGTTATAATATTAGAACCACTAGGGATTTATCCTCTTCAAATTTATCAATAAAAGTAGTTTCAAACATATTACAGTTGGTAATTGAACCTTGTCCCAAAGACAAATACTATGTAGAGGCCTTACCTTCGAAGGTATAAGGAAAAAGTAAACATACAACATCTTCGTCATGCTCATTCATCAGTCTAACTACCAGCATGATTTTTTTTATGTGGTCCTCTACTGAGTCTTTTTTCTTTAGGTCGAATTTGGGCAGAAGATTCTCAAGGTGTTTGGGAAATGGGTGAGTAGCTCCTAGTATTCCAATAGCATCCTGAGTTATGTCGGAGATATTACAGACTCACATAGAAAATTATTTTCCTAAGATTGATAGTCCAATGTTGAGTGTGCTTCCATAGATGAGAATATTCTCTCTTGAAAATATACCCCTCTAAATTAGAGAACCTCCTACAAAATAGGGTTCCTTCCCTCTTAATTTAAGAGTTACTTACAACTCAGTTAGACTAATAGAGACTACTCATCCATGCAAACCTTAGTTTTATCACCAACAGTTGCATGTTCACCTCGATTTCCTCACTAGGAGAGTGCATATCTCATGCATGTGGCCAAGAGGGAGCATATCTTGTGATTTAATTTGTTTCTCTCACTCCCACATGTGTGAATCAATTAACTCATGATTTCACATACCAGGTGGAAAATTAATTTGGTTTTTTACAGTGAGTGTATAAATCTCTCTATATCACTACTATGGCACATTCACTTAGCCATGTAAAGGATATCATGTTTATTTTACCATTTAATCATTCATTTAATACAATTTTGTTCTTTCTCTCAAGCTTCTCTCTCTTCTCTTTTGTTTCTCGCAAGCTTTGTGTGACTTTTCTACTAGTTAGGTTCACTATGAAAAAATCCCATGGTATTAGAGCCTTTATTGGTAGGAGAAAGCCCATAATCATTTTATTTGTAGGTGTAGGAGGAATATGCATTTAAAAATGATGGAGTACTTGCCAAAAATATTTCTCATGCCACATAACTACTTTGAGTGGAAGCTAAAAATTATGCATCGGCTCCATGCAGAGGCTTGCACCAGATTATGATGGCCACAAAGGTGAAGAAAACAATTTCTATCGAGAAGAGTAGGTATCTCAACCATGTGGATAAGGCCTATGATATCATCTGCATGTCTATGTCCCCAAGCTTCTGCTTCACATTGAATCTTGTAACACACCAGTTGATATTTGGATAAAGGTGGAGGATTTATTTGGAAAATAGGATGAAATGTGAGGAAATATGCTCGAGGTAGAGATGAATTCCTTATATCCGAGGAATTTCTATAACATCTAGTAATTATTTACGAATTTCAAGTCCCTCCCTATTCATCTAAATGGATGTGGTACAGACAAATCAATTCAACACAATCAGTTAATCCTTTCTATCTTGGAAAAAAATGGTCTTGATTATGTTTTCTTTGTCTCATCATTCCATACAAATAGATTCACTTCAAGGGGAACCTAGAAAATTCCAACATTGGATCAGTTTATTTAATCCCTAACAGAACTTGAAATTCAAATTCCAAGCATAAAAGAAAGGGAAAGAAACACGTTGAGCCAAATAAGGAAGAGTACTCCAAACCCTTTGATGATTCCTCAGGCTCGAAAGGCGGAAAAGGAAATAAAGTAAAGACCAAATGAAATTATTGAAACTGTGGCTATCATCCTGAATCAATATGCATGAAGAAGCATATTGATCTGATGGCATAGATACTTTAGAAGAACAACCTTGGGGATCACATTCATGAAGCTACCAGGAAGAAGTAAGAAGATAAAGAACCAAAAAAATGAGGTAAATATCATGCAATTATTTCCATTAAATATTCTCTCGATACGTGGATATCATATTCAGATGCATCCCATCATATGGAAGCAACAAAAAAAAATTATTATATTTCTACATGCACTAGTCCTCCCATCCTCATGGGAGATGATACCTTAGTTGAGGTCATCATCCAAGGGAAATTAGAAATCTAAAACAAAATTTTTGAGAATGCCTTGCATGTTCCAAAACTCTCTTAAAATATTCTCTCTATTTATCAGATAACGCATTCTGGTACAGGAAAAAGAGTGGAGTTCACACTTGATTCTGTAACCATATTTGATATGCATGATAACCACACAATTTTTGTTAGTGAGGTAAACCACCAATATCATTTGTATACTTTCACTAAGTTCATTTATAAATATTATTATCCTTTACTACTAATGCATGTTGATGATACTAGTATTTATGACACACAATATTTGACCATATAAACTTCAAATACATGTAGAAACTATGCAAATAGGAAATGGTCAGTGAATTTCCCAACATACACTTTTCAAAAGGAGTTTTTCAAGGATACATTCTTGGAAAGAATCCTCAAGAGAAGTTTGAAAAAGGGAAGGCCTATAAGGCCTCCTCTCCTTTGGAACTCGTCCACAGTGATCTGTCGGAACCCTTTCCTCATCTATCCATCAACAAAGTGAGATACATGCTTACATTTATTGATGATTTCTCATAATACAGTTGGGTTTATTTTCTCAAGAATAATTCATAAGTTTTTTATCATCTCAAAGACTTCAAAGCATAGGAAGAGACTCAGTCTAGGAGAAAGATCAAAATCCTCTACAAAAACAATGGAGGGGAATATGTGAACCAAGATGTCCAATATATTTTTTCAAAGGAAGGTATATAGTTGCATGACACAGTACCTTACACTCTACAGCAAAATGGAGTAGCCAAGAAAAATAACAGATCCCTCAAGGAGATGTTCACTTGCATGTTTCATGCAATATCTCTACCACCCAAGATTTGGATTGAGGCACTTAACTATGCTAACCACATTCAAAAAAAATATCCCCGTAGATCTATCAAGGACTAGACTCCCTTTGAGTCATAGATCTAGAGAAAATCGGAAGTCGCCCACTTCCAAATATTGGTTATTGTCATGATGATAGGGGGAGCATGAGTTTTGCCATCAATGACAAAGGGGGATATTGTTGGAAGATTGGTTGTTGTCATTGATGTCAACCCTAGTCATGGGTTTTGGACCACAAGATTGATAAAGGTATTTGGACATGAAGGACAATACACATGCATATACAACACCCATGAATGGATAGTATACATCATGTTGTTTC
>SNQJ01S0004474.1:42913-83852 GCA_010110895.2 Picea sitchensis
GCAATTATTCAATTCTTGGAGTACTCTGGTCCTATATATAATATTACTCAATGTATTCTCTGAAACTCCTCCAAGTTTCACTCCTTGAATCCTCCCCAAAAAGAAGTTATAGAAAGAATGGTAGACTTTATTCAATTCTGGTCTATTCAGGAGACCAAACTTGTACAGAATGCCCCATGCTCAATATTTAACATCTGATTCTGAAACTCTCACAAAAGAAACTACAGCCCATACTCTTTCCCATGAAATTTTTTCCACATCATTTGGATTCTCGATGAAGAAGTTATGACTGTTTTACCTAGAACACATGTTTATTGACTAGCTTCAACACTGGTCACAAACCCTATCTTCCACAGAGTGTATCTCCATAATTATAGCGAATAAAGAGATGAAATTTTTACCAGAGGTACCTTGATATGTCTTATCAATACCGTAGCTATTTCACCATTTGAATCGTTCTAGAAAAAAAATTATAGAAAAAATGGTAAGATGACCTGAAAATAACATACCTTAGAACACATCACCAAAAGACTTCATCCTCCCTTAAAATCCGGCCTTCTTTACTTATTATTTCCTCTGAAATTCAACTTGTATCAAAATGAATGTATAATGATGTTTATTTATAACATTTATGTCACTTCATTTTAACATTAGGGCTGACCTGACACTTTCTTTAAAAATTCATTTATCCTCAACCATGAGGATCCACGTGACATGCCACATACCACCGGAAACAAAATGATATATACTATCCATTCATGGGTGTTGTATATGCATGTGCATTTTCCTTCATGTCCAAATACCTTTATCAATCTTGTGGTCCAAAACCCATGACTAGGGTTGACATCAATGACAACAACCAATATTCCAACATGGATCACATGTATGGGCCCGTGTACCCTCTGAAGAGAGGAAAGCATTAGATACATAGAGTACCAGATGCACATTTTTTGGATATCCATATGGTGTGAAGGGTTATAGGTTACTTTATCCCTCTACTAACATGCTCATGATTGAGTGTAGTGTTCAGTTTGAGGAAACTCCCTTGCATGCACCATTGGAGCCACATGTAGAGACCTTTGTAACATTACTTGAACCAGATATCAGTGATGATGATTCCACTCATTCAGATCATGGTTCAGATATGATTTCTGAATCTAATTCAAATAATTATGAGCATGAACATTATGAGCCACCAAAGATTCCCAAGTGGGCACAAACCACCCTACATGAAGCAGGAGATATTTTGGGGGATTTAGCATATCAGAGGAGGACAAGGTTTTTGTTTGAGGCTCATATGCATGCACTTTCAACTACTTAACCAGTGATTTCCATTCATTTCTACATGGTTCCATATTTATACCTATAGACCTATACAGAAGCTGCAAGGAATCCCTTCTAGCAATCTGCTATGCATAAGGAGTACAACTCTCTCCTAGAGAACCAAAATTGGGATATGGTTTCACTTCATTGAGACAAGAAGATTTTTTTGCAAAAGATTTTATCATATTCAAAGGATAGACTATGATGAGACCTTTGCTCCCATAGCAAATATGGACTCCATCTGATTGGCCCTTGCCATTGCTAAATATAGGGGGTGGGAAGTTCACCAGATGGGTGTGAAGAATTCCTTTCTTCACAGGGATCTCTCAGAGGAGGTTTACATGGAGAAATCCCATGGGTTCATACAAAACTCATCCTTAGTGTGCCAAATGAAAAATTCACTCTATGGCCTCAAGTAAGAACCTAGAGCATGGTATGCAAAGATGGATGCCTACTTTGTAGGGTGCCTCCTACAAAATAGGGTTCCTTCCCTCTTCAATTCAGAGTCATTTACACCTCAATTACACTAGTGGAGGCTACTCATGCATGGAAACCTTGGTTTTATTAAAAGCATTTGCATGTTCACCTCAGTTTCCTCATTAGGAGAGAACATATATCATGCATGTGTCCAATAGGGCACACATATTATGATTGCATATGTTTCTCTCACTTCCACATGTGCGACTGTTATAGGATAATCCCCCTGTGGACAAGTGGATTTCCTCTTGGATACTAGACCCCTATGACCAAGACAGAAAGGTGTTATTATGGACATTGACTTTCCTTTTCATGGAGATAAACTATCAAGGAAGGATAAAGAAGACTAGTAAATACCTTTTTACCGACGTTTTTCCTTGCTCGATCCAGGTTGATCTTGATCTCCAAGTTCTTCAGAAGGTCATGTAATACAATGAGAAAAAAAAATGATACTTCCTACTCTACCATGATTAGATTCATAATGGATCTATGAAAGAAACAAGCTCATGAAAGGTACACAAACTTTAAAGGAAATAGACCAAGCATAGATTTATATTAATTAGAACAAAGTAGTGCTTACAACCATAGATGTAGGTGTAGCAGCTTCACCAAGATCCCTTTGTCCAAACCCTTGCTTGAATAATCCACACACACAGAATGTTGATGCTTCAATGATATCTCCCTTATGAGATCATAAGTTAGATGCCTCACAATCTCTCCATCCCCCTTTCACCATGAGAAGGCCTCCTTATATAGGCTTGTATAGGCCTAACCACTTGAGAGATCTTTGGGATAATTTGAGGATTCCTCTCCTTCAGTTGTGGATATTCCCTAATATCGAGGCTTGACCTCAGATTCAAATCTAACTACTTTCAGAGATTGAGGGGATTCTTCCCTGATTTGTCTCAACAATCCAAAATTCGCTCAAAAAGGGCAGTGCTCCCTAAAAAAGGGGCACAAAGCATTCCAACACGCCCCCAAAAGAGGGCATAGAGTGCCAACACTCCCTGACAGTGTATACGGGGGTGCTTCCTTCCAAAACTGATATTTGAGTGGGTTTCTCAGTGGCAAAATACTTGTACTCTTTGTCAAATAACTTCTCTTCTTCAAAGCCAGTCTTTTGAGGTGTCTTGTAAGTGTTCTTGATAATTTCGTCCAAGACACAACATAGACAAGATGAAAGTATTATATTTTCAACACTTGCGACATTGGTAATGATGACATTAGGCCATCATTGTAATGAGTGATTTTGATGTGTAACAGATTTCCCCCCAAAGTGCAAAGTTAGAAGAAGATAACTAATGATTGAAGTACTTTGTAGACTTTTTCAAGAAAGGGTAAGGACTCAAAGAACCTGATAGAAGCTGCACAAAACCATCAAACAAATATTATGACATGTTTCAAACCCAAGGCAGGCATACCTATGCTTGAGTGATAAAGACTTTTCAAGGTATGGCCACCATAAAATACACTGCGCATCCATAATTATATTGACAAAATGGTATAGCCACTGATGATACAATGTGGATCTATACTCCTATGACCTGAACTGATCGTAGCCACGAAGAATACACAATGGATCTATGAGATGAAAATAAATAGCCATGGACCAATACAAAGTGGATCTATGTGACAGTATATGTGTCAATGTTCAAAAGAAACTTCGTCGCAACCTGGGAAAAGTACATATAAGAGTGATGACTCAACCTAGGGTCTTCTTACTGATCCCAATGTAGTATGAATATAACCATGTGAATAGATGTCTTGATGTCTAACATGGCAGTAACCACTTGATTACTGGCCAATGAGGTAAACCGTTAACAAGCATGAGGGAGATCACCATTGATGTCAATGATTCCCAAGGTACTCTAGTACATTCCAAAAAATGTGAATAGATGAGCTGAAATTGAACATCCGTAGAATCATCCAATCAGAGGTCAATGATGTAAACCCACTTTTGGATGCAAGGAGGCCTACCATTGAGGCATGCAGGTCCCAAGGTCCTAACTAGTTTCTAAGTCTATCTACTGGATAATGTGTTGAATTCGACAGGAACAGACTTGTCGAAGGAGGGCCTTGATGTATCTCCCATCAATGACACAAAATTGACACAGAGATGTAATCGGTGTATCAAATGAAAATGGACTGACACAAGCATTGAAACAAGAATTTGTGATGATTGACTCTTGAGGCAGATACTTCTCTTGAACATTGAAACATGACAGTAGAAACTTGACAGGGACCAAAACATGATGATGCAATGGATACTGTGACTTTCGTCAGGTGACCCAAAGGAGTAAGGAAACTCAAAGGATTGGTTCAGTGAAAAGGTTCAATGGATTGAAATGCGTGCAAAGATAAAATGTCGTGTTCAAGGGAGACTGTAAGGATTACTAGCAATGTTCTCAAAAAATGCTTGGCTTGCTTCCTTAAATTTCCCCCCCCATCCAGATAGATGAGTACCTATTTTTGGTTTAACGAGCTCGAGGAGGGTAACACATGCTCGATATAACTCACCTTCTGTAAGTTCCTCTTCCTTTATTTAACGAACTGGAAGAAGTAAGGGTTCGGTCTCGTATGGGCCCTTCAATGTATGATTGTTTTAACGAGTCCAGAGAAGTTAAACTCGGTTGTTTTTCATATTTAGAGAGTCTGAAAATGACTTAAAGAAGACTCCAATGTGGTCCTTTTTCGTAATGTTAGTCTTGAAAGGCCGAAAAAGAGATAAATTATCACTCGAAAGATGCCCTTTCAAACCTTTTAACGAGTGGGAAAGGAAGCAAGATCACTCGGCAATATTTTCATGTTTAGAGAGTCTGAAAAGAGCTTAAAGATGACTCCAAGGGGTTCCTTTTTCGTGTATCCATGCGGGTCCGAAACTAAGACTATGTTTTTGAGCTTAAGAACGAACTAAGACTATGCTTGTAAACGCGACAAGATGAAAAAATGAACAAAACTACTCTGAAACCTGCAAATAATGTCAAAACTGCATTCCAGAGTATTAATAAGGCCTACAAATATTTTTAAAAACCCAAAAATAACTATATCTTAGGCAAAAATGAAATGTATAATAGTAAAATGGGATAAAAATATCATTTACCACTTCATTTATGAAAAGATTTGTAGCAGTGGAGAATTTGTGCTTTGGAGGTGAATCTTGCATTGTTTGGTGTCGGAGCTAAGGTTAACTATTTTCCTCATCCTTTGGACCAAGTTGGTTGTCTTCTTCCTCTCTTTCATTTGTACGGTTCACATTTTGTTTTAAGGCAATAATTAGATACAAAAATTGATGCCCTGGGTTGGCCCAAGCACCCAAAAAGGCTCGGCGCTCCTCTTGGATTAGTAGGGGAGTGATGCACAATTTTGAAAATGCCTCTGCAATTTGATGAAGGGCATGTCAGCGCTCTAGTGTAGTGGTCTAGAGGGCGTTGCCCAAAGACACAAGAAATTTTTCCCCAAAACGGCCAACGCTCTCTCAAATCATGAAGGGGGCATTTGGAATTTTTTAAGCACCCTAATGTTCATGTAAAGGGGGTGTTCGCCTCTTAGAAGAGAAAACAATTATTTTTTAAAGTTTTTCAATTGCCCCAAAATTGCCAAAAACGTGATTAATGAAATTTTTATTGTTGATGATTGCAGGTGACTTCGGCAATAATCATGCTTGAGTGGAAAGAAAGAGAGTATGAGCTCGATGGTGTGGCTGCCTTGCAAAGTCCCTAATCAAGAGCTACATTGAGGAGTTGCAATCTCCTCAAGTTCTTAAAAATGCAAAAAATGAAGAAAGAGATTCTTCTTCTTGAATATATGATCGGGCTATGGAACGTTGCAGAGAAAGGATTCCATAATAGAACACAGCTTCTTACCATCGAGTTGGAATATGTATACTTCCTGACTGGTCTCTCGAAAAGAGGGGCTCCCATAGTTTTATCCGGACATAGGGCACTTCCTGTGCCCGTGGATGAGTACTTGGAAAACCATTGTGTCCCAGGAGCGAGACTAGTGGGAGGCAGAATTGCAATCATAGATAACAGGGATCTATCTCTTCGGTCCATTCTGTTTTCCATTACAATTATAGTGGGAAGTACCAGCTCACACCTAGTTTCAATATCACAGGTGGCCTATGGTTTATAGTGTCTAGATCCAACATTGTTCAATTGGAGTACAGGGTTCCTTCATAATGTGAAGGAACAAATTACGAGATGCAGAGAAGGGAAGCAGAAGAGTTCGGTTATGGTTCATTTTTGGTTTCGTTCTTCTTAGAATGCATCTCTCATATGCAACCTCAAATTGCATTAGCAGTACGGCCAGTGGGAGAACCACATATGGAGTGGTGGACTAGCCTGTCTTCAAAACTAGGCTCAGATTCAGAGTTCAAATTCACTTGTGATTTCTTCGCTTGGCTGAGATGCCAATTGATCGTGATAGAAGACTTTCCATATGCTGGAGTATATTTCCAGAGAAGCATGCATTTGGTTCTTCCAGAAGGGGAGGATTGGGATGCGTCAGGTGAGAAACCAAAAATGATCTTGTCAAGTGCTCTTTTGATTTTAAATGTTATATTATTTTTTTATGGTACATATAAGATTCTTTAACAGACATATCATTCCATCGTGCAGATAGGAAGCAACACATCTGGCAGAGATGTTGGCACTGGGGCGTTGTGGGGATGCTCAGATCATGGTAGATCAAGGGGTAGCAGCAGGAGGTCTCCAAAAGGTTGAAAGAAACCTCCAAGGCCTCACGACAGGTATCCCTCCTCTTAGAAGGTAGGAAGTGCCACTATAATATATACAGAGACACACTGTGGGAGTGTCTAAGATTCTTAACTCTCTACTGAGGCGAGTAGCCTATGCAGTGATATGTTACTCGAAGAATAATATAATGCAGGAAGATTAGGCTTTTCCTAACAATTGTATAGTCTGTATGACAATGTTTATGGGTGGGAGGACTCACATTTTTCCTATCTATGTACCATTTTGATGTAATCAAACATTTTCAGTCACGCCGTATATATATATATATTTGAGTTTTTACAGTGCCAAATGATTTTCAAATAATGATGTCTTTTATGTGATGCGTTTCAATTTACATGATGATATATGATGTGGTTTACTTCCTTTATGAAAAACTCATCTATGTGCAAGATACCTATCCATGATGTAATTAGCTAATGAATCTGAAGTCATGTTGAGTTCTCTTGGTATGTGTCTGTATTCAATAAAATCAAACATTCTTTCAAGACGGCAAACTTGTAGATGGAGACGTAGTAGGATAGGATTGTGAATAGCCTAGGTTCGATTGAGTTGAAAGACCACGAGTTGGGATTCTAGGTTGACGATCATGCAAGAAATGCCTAGGGAATAGGCCTCGGTTAAGAGTCTGATGATAGCATGATATTCTGCCATGTTATTAGTTGTCGATCCTAAGAAAATACCACCTAAACTCACCAACCTGTCAGAATGGTAAATGACCCAAGTTGCAGAAGCAATGTTCTGAGTATGTCGACTAGCACCATCCGCAAACCCGACAAAGATAGGAAAGGAGGATGTCATCTACGCATGCAAACGCAAGACACATTATAAGTGTCTAAGGAAAAACTTGTGCACGCAAGAGAAAAAGACACACCAAAAAATAAAAATACAATAGTGTACAAAGCATGTATGTTAGATTTCCTAGACATAGTACTTCTTAAGGTAAATCATGTTCTGGGGCTCACCCAGGGAGATTCTGTCGTAGTCAACTAGCTCATAGGAACCTCTATGTAGAACATGTCTCACGATGTAGGGACCATGCCATACAGCTTCTAACTTTCCTGTCCCTAACTTGTCATGAGCCTAGTCGTAAACAACGACTAGGTCTCCTTCTACAAAAGTGTGAGGATGGATAGACTTTTCGTATTGATTTTTTATTCACTTTTGATATGTCTCATTGATGAGAGCAGCATCACGATGTGCTTCATCCATCCTAGTCAAGTGTAAGAAATGTTCTTCTTCAGCAGAAGTGTGGGGCAGGAGTTCTACTTTGAGTTTCAGCAAAGGAATTTCTCACTTGATTGGTAAAACAACTTCGATGTCATATACTAGCTAGAAGGGAGTGAATCCAGTAGCAGTTTTTACTGAGGTCTGATAAGCCCAGAGAGCGGAGAAGAGTTGTAAATGCCAATATTTCTTGTTTTCCCCGACCATCTGTTGGATCATGGTTTTGAGGACCTTGTTGATAGCTTCAACTTTTCCATTATCTTGAGGATAATACGGGGATGTGTTCTCATGGAGAAAACCCAACTTAGTATGCAACTCACTCATCATCTGGTTTTGAAAATGGGAACCATGATTAGTGACAATGGCCTATGGAACACCAAAGTGAGTGATGATGTGATTGAAAAAGAAAAGGGTTTCAATACGACCATCGTTCAGAAAGCTAGGCATAGCCTCAACCTATTTTGTAAAGTAATCTGCGACAACGATTATATAACCGTGCCCCCCGACTGAGGTAGGCTTAATTGCATGAAATCAATTCCCCATTTGGAAAAGGGGTCGACGGAAATGATGGGATGTAGTGGAGCAGGGTGGGTGTGTGCCTTGTTTTGAAAAACTTAGTAGGGTGGGCACTTTTTGACGGCCTCAATACAATCCTTGAATATTGAGGGCCAAAAGTAACTGACACGTAAAATTTTATGGGTTATATCCATCCCAGAGAGGTGACTGCCACGAGCTCCAAGGTAACAGTCATTGAGGATGCATTCAGCCTATTCATGAGTCAAACATAATTTCAAGATAGTTTCAATTCCATGGCGATATAAAGTGTCGTCGATAATGAGGTAACGACAAGAATGGTGGTGAATACGACGACGCTCTTCACAAGAGATATCGGGCTGAAAACGTTGGGTATGGAGATAACGAATGATGTCTCCATAACAAGGATTGGAAATGCTAATGAGGAATAGCGATTCATCAGGGAGAGAATCTCTAGGCTCAGTGTCTTCATCAGCATGGGGAAAATCGCAAATGAGTTCCGCAAACACCAAGGACTTTTTAGATTTGGACTTAGAAAATTCAAGATTGAATTCCTGAAGGATGACAATTCATTTGGAGTATTTTCCCCCAAGGACCTGATGGGTCAGAATGTGATACATGGGGTTTGAGTCTGCAATAAATGTGGTGGTGCATAGAAAAATGCAGTGACGAAATCTCTGGACAGCGATGACGGCCACCAGAGCCAACTTCTCAACATGTGAATAATGGAGCTCTAGTCCAGACAGAATTTTACTCAAATAATAAATCATGTGTTCTTTACCGAAAGAGTCCTCTTGAACTAACACCATGGAAATAGTGGAAGTAGAGGCCGCTAAGTAAAGGATGTATTCCTTTGTATAGTCTGGAGGATGCAACAAAGGAGTGTTGGTAAGTGCATGCTTAAGAGCATCAAAAGATCATTGAGAAGTGTCATACAAGATGAAAGGGGCATATTTCTACAACAATCGCATGAATCATTTAGTGATCTCAGCGTACTTACAAATAAAACGGTGAAGAAAGTTTTATTTCCCCTACAAACTTTGGAGTTGTCGTAAGTTGTTAGGTGGGGGTAAATCTAGAATAACTCTAATCTTTAAGGGATCCACCCGAATATCATCCTTGGAGACAACAAAGTCGAGGAGTTAGTCTGATTCAACAGCAAAAATACATTTATGTGGGTTCAAACGAATACGGTAGAACCGACATCGAAGAAAAATAGCCCGTAGATGACAAAAATGGTATGATCGAGTGGATGAGTGGGCAGGTGATTTGTCGAGGTAAGGTTCCGCAATATGTTTGATATCATGGAAAGTGTAGGACAGAGCTCACTAGAATGTAGCACCAGCATTTTTAAGGCCAAATGGTAGTTTCCGATAGGCGAAATTTCCCCACGGGTAGATAAAGGTTGTCTTATGCTGATCAGCAGGTAAAATATCAATCTAGTTATACCCTGAGAAACCATCCATGAAAGAGAAAATTACGCTACCAACGCAATTATCAATAATTTGGTCGATGAAGGATATAGGGTAGTTGTCTTTCGTACAAGCCTTATTGAGGTCCCTATAATCAACACAGACGCGAAATTTCCCATGTTTCTTAGTAATCGGAACAATGTTCGAAACCCATTTCATCAAGGGGACAGGATAAATGAAGCTAGATTTCAATAACTTTTCAACTTCTGCCTTAATGGTCGCAGTCTTTTTAGGATGGACCGGGTGAAGTTTCTGTAGAATAGGTTTAACACCTGGGTAGGTTTTAATATCATGCACAATGATCGATGGATTGATCCCTGGCATCTCTTCGTATCTCCAAGTGAAGACATTGTGAAATTATTTAAACAAAGCGGTATAACAGACCACTTCCTCGAGTGAAAAATTAGCACCGAGGTTAATGTTTTTCACGACACCTTCCTTGACTGAAATATCAATAACAATCGTAGATGAAATGTTTCCCAAATTCCCCTCAAAAAGAGTATCTTGTGTGAGGATGGGAGATTGTGGAAAATCAACAACATTAGGAGGGAAGACAGAGTGTATGTCTTTTTGAATTTCTTCGAGAGGTGGAAGAAAAGAGGATCAATGATGTCTATAATCCCAAGGTACATCGTCGATGCCAAGAATTTCCATTATAGATTCATCGAAAGGAAAAATTTGGGAAATGTAGTCGATTGCAGACGACAAGGAATTTAACCATGATGGCATCGAGTAAGTGTCGGGTACCAAGAGATGTTGATCATCCGAGGAGGGAGAGGCATATTGGATAGAAACATATGAGATTTTTTTTGGACTAAGTGGCATGGTGTCACCTAGTGCATCGAATTCCAACGAACTAGGTACAATCCAAGGGTCAGATGATTCCAAGGACTAGTAAACCATAGTTGAAATCATATTGATTGTGGAAATATGATGTGTAGTGGGTGGAAGTGGTGTAGGGAAGGTACCCATAAGGCTAGAGTCTTTCAACAAGCCAACACCAATTCTTTCATATGTGATATTGTGATCTCCTGGAAAGGGAATATTGTTGGTAGCAGGAGTGTGGGTGTCAGGTGTACAGTAATCCAACTGATCAATGGTGACAATTTTACCTTGATGAGGAAATTGCACACATCGAAACACCGAAGAAGATACAATGATCATGGCATAAAACCAACTTCTTCCAAGTATCAAGTTGTAATCGAGAGGAGCATCGACCACATCGACATCAACAGTAACAGTTTTGTCGCCTAACTAAAAGGCTAAGGACTATAATAGTCCATGAGTGTAAAAACCTCGGCCATCAAATGCTCATAACATAGTGGGGGATTGGTTAAGTGCAGGTGATTTTAACCCTTTCCAACAGGCTAACGAAATGACACAAGTAGAAGCTCCCTCATCCAAAATAGTGTGATGGATGTGTTGATTATGAACCACAACATCAATCTAAAATGCAAGTTGGTGAGAGACTCGTGATTGAAAATGGTCCAAATTAAATGTGATGTTATTATATGACTCGGGATCGAAAGCATTGATGGTAGCCAAGAGTATTCTACATTGATTGTGACAGTGTTGTAGAACTTCTAGAGAAGACATAGCATAGGGGGTTTGAGCCAAATCTTCAACAATGTTGTAGTTTTGGGCAGCTCGTGAACTAGGATTGAAAGTAGATTTATGGATAGTACTCTTGGGAGGGCTTAGGATAGAGTCATAAGAAGGCTTCTCAATCTGTAGTGACCCGGATGGAGGAATAACAGAAGGAGAACTAACAATCGGAGGAGAAGGATCTGGTGATGAACCGTTAGAAAATTTTCCTTTATATGATTTAACTGGAGTGTCTTAAGTTGTAGAGTGAGTTGTTAAATCAATGCCACTAAACATATAAATGTGAGCACTCGTGGAGGCTTCATCATGAGAAGGGTGGTCGGTACTGCCCCCGAGAGAGGGGATTTGAGAAACCATAGACTGTTGTTGAGGAAAAGGTTGTGTAAGCACGGTGGGTTGGGAATTTCCCTTAAAAATTTTGGCCGCTTCATCACGATGTGGATATTCTCAGGTGTTGTGATCATCGCCACAAACAAGACAAGGGAATTTTGGTTTCCGTTGTGGTTTCTTTTCATTAGTAGGTGGTGGGTTTTGAGTTTTAGGTTGTTCATTATTATTATTCTTTTTGTTTTTGTTCTTTACCTTTTTCTTACCTCCAGCTTGTTTTGAAGGGGTAGACTGAACTGCATTCACCTAAGAGATTTGGTTATGAGATGAGGTAGAGGGTGCAGTCGAACTAGGAGCGAACGTGGAAGTAGATCGAGGTGCAGCTCCAATCGACTGAGATGTAGATTGAGTTTTGACGGAACCAATAATGCCATCTACATGCGATGAGGATGAAGGTTTGGATGGATCATTAGTGGCATGGGTAGCATTGTGAATCAACTCATATAAAGTACCAGACTATGAATAAACCAAATCTAAGTACTGGGCCCTGGAAATGGATTATTCTTCGGTAACTAAACCACCCATAGCGATGTCTCGACCAATCGGGGGTAAAAGTGATTTGGTAAAACATTCTGCCAACAATTGGTCAGGAGTGACCACTTTGATAAACCTTCATCGTCGTCTCCACTCATGAATATGATCAGAGATGTGCATAGAGTTAGTCTGACGAAGGGAGGTCAAGAGTTCAGTACCCGTCTCATATCGAATGGGTAGTTGAAAATCTGTGAGACAGGACATGGCAAGGGAGTTGAAGTCTTGGAAAGAACCAAGTGGTAGTTCAATATACCATTTGGCTATTGAACCCGTAAGTGTTTGCTGGAAAAGATGAAAACGTATAGAATCGTCCATTAAGGAGTTTGATGAACACCACAAATGGAAATTCATTACATGATTATTTGGGTCTTCTCTAGATTTACCATCAAATTTTGGAATATCATAAAGGAGTTTAGATGGAATCATTAACTAGAAAGGAGAATGCAGTATAGGATCATTGGTTTACCGAGACAAATCTGGGAGATCTAGAGTAGCAAGAAATGGTAGTTGTCAGTTAACATGCGGGTGATACTGGTGTGGCATAGAGACACTAGTAGGACCGTAAACTGGGTTAGGTGGATAGTTGTAACCAGTGTGTCCTCCTGCATACGGTTGTTGCTGACCAGAGTAAACAGGATTCGAAGAGGGTTGAGAAACATGTGAGAGCGGAGGATAACTTGATGGGTTTTGAGGATTATAATTTGGATTTGATGCTTTCCCATAGGGGGGGGTAAACACTTTGTCCATAAGGAGGATATTGATTAGTCCCCTAAGAAAGAGGAGTTTGTTGTAGACCTTGAGGATTATGTCCCCCAGAGAATAGTGGGTTTCCTGGGAAAGGGATGTTCCACAGATTAGGCGTTGTAGACGCATTCTGTCCATAAGGTTCATGATGGGCTCCAGTCTGAGGTTTCCCCCCAGCATGAGGTTGTCCTCCGAGCAGAGGTTTCCCTCCGAAAGTAGGTTTCCCCCTAGATGGAGGTTGCCCCCCAAAGGGAGGTTTCCCTCCAAACAGAGGTTTCCCTCCGAAGGGAGGTTGCACCCCAAATGGAGGTTTCCCTCCAAACAGAGGTTTCCCCCCAGCATGAGGTGGAGTCCCTGGGATTTGGGAACCAGACGTAAATGACTTAATGGTGTCGCTTAATGGATTTGCTCCACCAAGACCGTTCCCTCCAGGTTATGGTATAATAGAACTTTCAGGTATAACCTGGGTAGTATTGACAACGGAAGAATTCAGTGCTCTGTACCCATGAGGAAGTGACAAAGAAGGCCTAGATGATAGTGGTGTACCAATGGAAGTTTGTCTAACCACCACATTATCGGTGGGAATAGTCGCAATGTGAGGGACCATCATAGAATGGGCCATCTAGAGAGAAATAGTGGAATGTGGACCAACAAACTGCATGTTCAGACCAACGGATGGTGTGGTCTAAATAACGGTCGTACCAGTAAAATGATCTAAAAGTATGGTGTAGGTAACAGTTGTTTCAGGTATTTGAGATACAACAGGTATATCAGCACCTATTCCTAATCCGTAAAGATCTCACACCGTGAGAGGTGTGCTTCGAACTATGTCAATAGTCCAAAGGGGGTCTCCGACTTGAGGGTCCACATGAGACCCAGTCGAAATGTCAGAAGGATCAATAAAAACAAGTTATACCATTGAATTTAGTTGGAGAAAATGCCTCTCATATCCTACAGGAATGTGGAAAGCCTCCATAGAATCTAAAACAATTCGAAAATTTTCTAAAGAGGTGGAAACTTCCTCCTGTGAGGTTATAATGTCATGAACCTCGCTCTGTTGAGGAGATCCCTCCATAGAATGAGGGGATAAAGGGGTAGAATCTTCCATATTTTCTATGGGAATTCCCTGTACCCTACGCGAACGGCATGGAAGGTCGATGTTGGCGGAGAAAATTTGACGGAAAAAATCTATGGCCAACTAACAAAAAAGAAATAGCATGCACTAATCAAATCTAGGAATCAAACCAAGCAAACAAAACCTTCTCGCGAAGACCGTACTAGTTGGTGATGAAATACAACGTCGCATGATCAAGTCAAGAACGATCTAGGATATGGTGTAATAGTTATGATGGCGACCTGCTTAACGGACTTGCGCCTTGGTGCAAGCTTCCATGCAGTAAGTGTGGATTTACCCTCTAAGGAGCCCGAGTGAGTTTGACCACCGCCTTTTCTAGGTATAGCGAAGACTTCCCTTCACCATCACCTTGTGTAATTCAGCCCCTAAGTGGGTATAGTCAACAGTCCGGTCTGAACGTATGAGCAGGATAACAAGTCTGAAATCGTTCAATAGAACTGAGGACAAGTGGACCAGTAGAACTCCAGAGGACCCCGAACGGATTTGGAGTTCATGAAGAATTGAGACCAAATGAAACTAGTTGAACCTCGATAAGAACCCTCGATATACGATCCAACCACTACAAATGGTTGAACCAATGAGGGATAATCTCTGTAACTCTCCCAAATGCGACCTCGTGCGTAACCCCTGTGTGAGAGGGGGATCCCAGAAAGCCTATACGACAATTGGACTTTTCTCTCCCTATCACAAGATGCTAATGTTTTTTTTGAATACTTTGGAGAGTTGTACTCACAGCCTAATCCAAAGTGCTAATCCTAGTCTAATGTTGGTAGAAGATTCTAAAAACAAAAAAATTCTAGAAATTTTTTAATTAGCGTTAATTTTGCAACTGTTCTTTACTGAAGGGTGTATGAAAGTGAAATTGATGGTATGATGACTCAATTCCCAAAAATGCATAAGAAATGATAAGAAGTATTTTCGTTCAATGAATGCTTATTTAAAGGAAAGAGAAGAATGTTTTTTTCACTATCAAACACTAAGATGCAGAAACCTCAATCAATTGTTTCTCAATCAAATCCAGTATAGTGCTAAAGATTCCAACGAATTTGTTCTAATATCCAAAAACAATCATAAAAAGTCTATCCTTTTTCTTTATGTGTGAATGATAATCAATCTGATGTAAAGCTTCCTATGTCATTCAAACTTTTAAGATCAACAAGATTCAAACAATTAGAAGCAAGTTTCAAACAAACAAAAATACACTCTCGTTATGATTGAACAAGAAAGACAAAGACAACAAAATTTGCAAAAAGAAAACCAAAATCTCAAAAAGAAGGAAAAAGGCCTGGACAAGATGACCTCAAAGATAAAATGGAATCATGCATAGACCTTTGAATTTCCTCACAAAAGCTTCCACTCAGTCAGATAAATGAGAAGAAAACAGTAAGTTGACTCTAAATCATCAAAGACAAAGAGTGACTTCAAGGTAAGGAAGAAAAATGTCAAAATTCCAAACAAAAGGTGATCAATTCTTAGAAAGAAAAGTGTTGAAGGCTAAGACCAGGATGTACTAAGGTTGTAAGACTCTTGATCAAGTGCCAAAAAGAAAAAAATGAACTCAGAGAATGAAACCCTAGAATATTTTTCACAGAAAAGGGGCAGCGCTCTAGTGTAAAGGGAACCAAGGAATTCCAGCACTCTGTGTAGGACCAACAGGGAGCGCCAGCACTCTGGTAGCAAAGGAAGGGGAGCGCTAGGCTCTTAAAGTTCAGAAAAATGCCCAGAAAATCAAAATTTCAAACAAATTCAGAAAATCAAAGTGAATATGATGAAATAAAGAGCCATTCAACATATCTAAGAATCAAAGACATGGAATGGATAAGTTCAACGAATGAGCAAAGGCCAAGACAAGACCTAGGAAAGGAATCAAAAATCAAAGCTCCTTCCCAATGGAGTCACCAATTTTTGTTATAGGATAATCCCCATGCGGACAAGTGGATTTCCTCTTAGATACTAGACCCCTATGACCAAGACAGAAAGGTGCTACTATGGACATTGACTTTCCTTTTCATGAAGCTAAACTATCAAATAAGGAGAAAGAAGACTAGTAAATACCTTTTTACCGACGTTTATCCTCGCTCGATCCAGGTTGATCTTGATCTCCAAGTTCTTCAGAAGGTCCTGTAATACAATGA
Organism: Picea sitchensis; assembly: GCA_010110895.2. Taxonomy (NCBI): domain Eukaryota; kingdom Viridiplantae; phylum Streptophyta; class Pinopsida; order Pinales; family Pinaceae; genus Picea; species Picea sitchensis. The sequence continues at coordinate 59,238 of SNQJ01S0004474.1, forward strand.
GAAACAACAAAGATACTTCCTACTCTACCATGATTAGCTTCATAATGGATCTATGAAAGAAACAATCTCATGAAAGGTACACAAACTTTAAATGAAACAGGCCAAGCATAGATTTATATTAATGTGAACAAATTAGTGCTTACATCGATGGATGTAGGTGCAGTAGCTTCACCAAGCTCCCTTTTTCCAGACCCTTGCTCGAATAATCCACACACAAAGAATGTTGATGCTTCAATGATATATCCCTTATGAGATCATAAGTTAGATGCTTCACAATGTCTCCATCCCCCTTTCACCATGAGAAGGCCTCCTTATATAGGCTTGGAGAGGCCTAACCACTTGATATATATTTGGGATAAGTTTAAGATTCCTCTTCTTTAAATGTGGATATTCCCTAAGATTGAGGCTTGACCTCAGATTCGAATCCAACTACTTTCAGAGATTGAGGAGATTCTTCCTTGATTTGTCTCAACAGTCCAAAATTCGCTCAAAAAGGGTAGCGCTCCCTCAAAAATGGGCATAGAGCGTTCCAACGCTCCCCCAAAAGAGGGCACAAAGCGCCAACGCTCCCTGACAATGTATAGGGGGGGAACTTCCTTCCAAAAATGATATTTGAGTGGTTTCTCAGTGGAAAAATACTTGTACTCTTTGTCAAATAACTTCTCTTCTTCAAAACCAGTCTTTTGAGTTGTTTTGTAAGTGTTCTTGATAATGTCGTTTGAGACACAACATAGACAAGATGACAGTATTATATTTGTGACACTTGCGGCCAAAATGTGACACTTGCGACATTGGTAATGATGACACTATGCCATCATTGTAATGAGTGATTTTGATGTGTAATAGCGACTCAGTTAATTGATTATTGCATGGACCAATTAACTAAGACTAGGTGATAAATTACTTCAGTTTCTATCAATGAGTGTATGGATATCTCTAGATCACTACTATGTCATATTCACTTAGCCATGTATATTATATCATGCATATTTTACCATTTACTCATTCATTTAATACAATTTTATTCTTTCTCTCAATCTTGTCTCTCTTCTCTTCTCTCTCTCGCAATATTTGTGTGATTTTTCTACTATCTAGGTTCATTGCGAAAAATTCACAAGTTGGCCATGGTCAATCAGAATTTGGGTCGGTTGGGTTGGTTTGAATTTAATCCCACCATGCTCATGAGACTCTTTGGATGCTCTCTTTCAGGTTCTTTTTCAAAGGGGTCTTTAGGGGTTCTAGGTGGAAAATGAGGAGGATTGGGAGGTTGAACAGCACCAAATGATAAATAATATTCAAAATTAAACTTTGTTGGGTCAATTATTCCTTGCAAAAATTTAGAAAGTTGATAGTTGGGAGACCCGATGGTTGGGTTTCCAATTTTAATTTAAAATTATTCAACGATTGGTGCTTTATGATGCAGCAGGGTTTGACTCAAAGGTAAAGGATATTCAATCATCCTGAGTCCTAAGTTATTTCTTTCATTCTGAGTAAGAACAAAGGATTTGTACAACAAACAATTGATATTAGAAGGGGTTAGGTTGAGAGTTTTCAAGGTCATAAGATCATCTCCAAATGTGTTATATTGACCCGATATATAAGCAGGCAGTTGTACCAGAGTTAGTTGGGGATATAAGGTTTAATTAGGGATTAATAATTGAGATTCACCGTGCCATGAAGGATTTATCAGCAGATTAGAATGGGTAGTTTTTTTCAATTCTTTACTATCCATTCATATCGATGGCCCTCATTCTAATGCCATTTATGTTGACGGGTCCAAAAGGCCTATCAATCACGTCAGGTAAAATCCTCGATGGCAAGCCCCAATTAGGCTCACTCTCATTTGGAATTGTTAAAATCCTCTTACTCCAGTCCTAGGTATCTTGTTATCTATTGATTTCCTTACTGCAAATCATATTATCATCTCACAAAATAAAAATACACTCTTGGAATATTCAACTCAAATAAAAATAGTAGAAGCAAAACTGGAAACCAAATCATGCACACATAAACACCAATATTTTTGGGTAGATACCCATGGAAAAAACCATGGATGGAAAACCAGTGTCAAGAATGATTTTATTATGCTAAAAATAGGGCTCTTGTAATAGGGATAGTGGCCCACTAAGAGAAATACAACTATAGACAAACCTGGAAAATTTTGATTTGTTGTACAACCTATATCTAGCAAGGTGTATGTTCCTTTTCTCAAACAAAAATATGTATACACACCTATCTCCACTATGACCCATGTACACGATTGTAAGGACTATATGAAAAAATACATATGTTGCACCCCTTTCATGTGGCTTTGCTCTATTGAAACCCACTTGCGTCTACCTCAGTTCTCTCTTCTCCTTGACCTGATCTCTAGATAGAATTCCTTCTCCACCTATCCAAGATCTTCTTGAATCATGGTCCTTTGTGATCCAATCCTCTCTATGTCGACCCTAACAAAACAAGTTCTTTCAAGTGTCTTCACCTTTTCCCTAACATTTATTTTATAATTTAGAGTTATAACCTAACCCTAATCTCCAAAGTGATTGACGGTTGAGATTACTTCTCACCTCACTTGAGATCAATGGATAATATTAAGTTCTAATTAGTTTTAGAATTTAAATAAATAACTAAACTAATTAATAAAAGAGATTTACTTTAATAATTTATTTATTTAAAGTAAAGTCAAGGATAGAAGGATTTAGACAATTTCCACATGTCTAGACACATAGACTTGTGTGGAAATACTTTTCTGATGCTACCATCCATCAAAACTCCCTCTTAGCAAGGAAGGTATTATGCACCACTCCAATTTTGTCTATGAAGAATACAAACTTCCCTTTAACCAAGGTTTTGGTCAGAATATCTGAAACTTGCTCATCTATGGAAATATATTGAAGCTTCAATGCTACCTTCTAGATCTATATGATTGGACCTATCATGGAATACTGGATTCCTTGAGAGTTTGATAAAAAATGGATTATCACAATATATCACTATAAGATCCAGCTCTTGATCAAATCATCTTGTAAGCAATTTTTGAAGCCAAATGGCTTCATAACTAGCCATACGCATTGTCATGCGCTCTTCCTCTATTGAAATGAGTGCTACAGAATTCTGCTTCATGTTGAACCAAGTAATCATTGTTGATCCCAAGTTGAATAAGCACCTCGAGGTGCTCTTTATATCTATTTCACTCCCTTCCCAATCTGATTCTGAATATCCATGCAAATCCACTCCAACTCCTCTAAGATACCTCAATCCATACTCCATTGTACCTCTCAAGTACCTGAGCACATTATTTGGTGTGATCCAATGCACCTTCCTCATCTCCACCATGAATTGACTCAAGGTGTTTACAAAAAAAAAAATATATGGCTTGGTGTTGACCAAATACATCAAGGACCCTATCATCTTCCTATATATCCTAGGATCCACCAACTTTGAATATGAAGTGACAATATTCTTCATATTTGTAACCATAGGTGTATCCATCGGTCTATACTCCTCCATCCTGAATCTCATCAAGATATCAACTAAATAATTCCCTTGACCAATGAATATCTCACCTAATTCCTACCATACCTCTAATCTCAAGAAATAACGCATGAAGCCAATGTCCTTCATCTTGAAATCACCAGCTAAATATTTGTTTCACCCTACAATAAGATCCTCTACACTTGTGAGAAGCAAATTATCTATGTACATAAATTAGATGAGTGGATTTGATTGAATTTTCTTAGATTAGAAGTTAGGTGCCTACTCCTGCATATATAGTGCATGTGCTTCGTAAGCCTACAAACCTCGGATTGACAAATTAAATGGTTGGGCAATTACTACAACGGAATTAAACGACAATATTTTCACCTAACACCTCCTTCTCCTTGTCCTTTGTCATTAGTGTCGATGACTCATGAGATCTTCTATATGCCAAGTTTTTCTTGAAATTAACATCTCTACTCACAACTATCTTCCTCTGTGTTGGAATTAAGATGATCCTGTAATCCGTTGAGGTCTCATTGTACCCCACAAATATACCCTTCTATCCCAAAGGCTCCAGCTTCATCCTCTTCTCCACAAGCACATGGTTGTATATTGGAGTCACAACCAAAGATCCTCAAATTTCCTATCTCTTCCTTCACTCCTAGTAATGCCTCCTCTGGAGTCCTTTCCCCCAATATCCTATGAAGAATCATGTTCTACACAAATACCATTGTGTTACATGCCTCTTCCCAAAGAAACATAGGAAAATCCTTGTCAGGTATCATAGCCCTAGAAGAACCGATGATGGATCGATTCTTTCTCTCTGCAACCCCATTCTGTTGAGGGTTGTATGAGACTGTTATCTCCATCTCAATACATACCTCCTTGAATAAATCCTTGAAGTAATTGGAGGTGCACTCTCCCCCATTTTTTGAACTCAATACCTTGATCTTATTTCCTATCTCATTCTCCACCTGAGATATAAACTCCTTAAACTGACTGAAGACCTCATCCTTGGTATTTATAAACAAGATCCATCTTTTCTTGGAAAAATAATCATTAAACATAACATAGTAGGATGATCCATGTATTGATGCTACTAGCATAGACCTACTCACATATGAATGGATAATATCTGAGATCCCCTTAGACCTACTTTCGCTACTCAGAAAAACAACCTTGGCATTCTTTTCAAGTCCACACCCTTTGCACACTCCCTACTGCTCAATTCTAAACTCTACAAGACATATAACAATCCCCTTGAGAATTGGAAAATCCTTTTAGTGTAGGTTTCCCAACCTCATGTGCCACAACTCACATAGGTTATCACTATCATGTACCAAAGCTTGAATAGGCTTTCCCTGCAACCTATACAAAGTTCCCTCTCTAACCCCAATGACCATTGTTGTGTTCGAGATAGTTTCTATGGACATATGAGTATTTTCCCTCTATGAAAAGTAACGTAAAAACTCATGTCATCCATATATGAGACTGAGAGAAAATTCTTCTTTAGTCCTAGTATGTAAATCACATCATTGGAATCTAACAAACCTTTTGAGTCTAGTTGGAATGCAATTTTTCCCTCTCCCTTCACTACATACTTAGCATCATCACCAAGCTCCACATGGACATCTAAGTCCTTATCTATCATATTAATAAATAGTTCATGTGCTTCCTTCATATTAAAAGATCCACCATTGTCCAAGAACCAAGCATTCCTCACAGTTTTGTTCGTAGAAAGGCAAGAAACCAGTGAGTAATCCTTCTCAAACTTCACTACAAACCCATCTAGTTGCATCTCTGTTGATGTTGTTGTTTTTGTATTTCCTTTTCCCTTCTTATTTTGAAACTAAGATGCATAATTTCCATTCTTATGACATGAGAAGCACTTGATTTTATGCAAGTCCTTCTTCTTCCTTGGTTGTGAAGATCCTCCATCATTGTTACCCTTCTTACTGGAACTCTTTCCTTTTACCTTCCTTGTCTTACTAACAAGGGACAAGTTCTCATCACTACTTTCATTCTTGTCTCTCTTGGACTCCTCTCTAGTTTCTCCCTATATGTAATCTATCAATTTTCACATGCGAATCTATGTGACTAATTTTCAGATCTGAAAATTGCTTCCTAGTGGGATAACAATAAACCTTAGCTATTATCATTGAAAAGTTTTACACTAAAAATTATAGACTAGAAATATATGCACCAGAAACAACAAGATCAAAGATGAATCATCAATACAAGAGACACAAAATTTATGTTATGTAACCTTGTCAAATTCAAAAATCCTGAGGGAAAATCCATCCCTCCCATCCAATATAATATCACCAAATCTAAGGACAGACTTGTCCTCCAATAACCATACAAATCAAAAAACCAAAACTCAACAATATCCCTGGAAATTTCCTCTTCCCACAAATCAATTGCAGACCACCTATATAGCCTACTAATGTCACTTGTTATCCTGTACAGACCTGCTCATGTCCAGAAAAATCTATATGTGATTCACCTTACTGCAACCTGCATACATACACGCCTGTGCCCACTACAACCCGCATATATGCAATTCCCCTTCCTGTAACCCATGTACATATGTGGTTCACCTTCCTACAACCCACGTACAAGTACAAAAAACTCAACTTCCTTCACACATATTTCCTTCCTCACTTTCCACATTTGATCTAGAAACCCTAGGCTCGATCTCCTAACTGCAGAAGTCTCCTTGCCACAATTTCCATACTCCCTAGCACAAGTGTTTTCTCACTTATGCTAACTCCATGATGCCACAATGATAAAATGAAATAATGAATTCTCTCCTTTATATACGAGTCCAATGAGTTATTTTAGGCACCCCCACACAAGCCCACAAATACCATCAACTTGTCCATTAGGCCCTAGCCTCATTTCAGGGCCAATTTCACTGAGAGGAAACGATAATATGGTGCCAAAGAATATTCCACATGCATTACACCACGACCTCTTGTGGGAATACCTCCCAAAGCAACAAAAAATATACACTCCCTCTTAGCAAGGGAGGTATTCTCTACCACTCCTAGTTTGTCCCTAAAGTAGAAAAAAATCCCCTTCACAAGGGTTTTGGTGAGGATATTTGTAATATGCTCATATGTGGAAATGTGATGGAGGTTTATTTCTCCCCTCTATACTTTGTCTCTAATGAAGTAATATTTGATCTCAATGTGTTTTGACCTATCTTGAAACATTATATTCTCTGAGATCTTGATACAACTCGGATTGTCACAGTGAATTATGGTGGGCTCCAATTCCTAACCAAATAATCCTGCAAGAATAATGTGAAGCCAAATAGCCTCGCAACTTTCCAAACTGGCTTTCATATACTCTTCCTATGTTGATCTAAGTGCCACGGAAGTCCATTTTTTGTTGTACCAAGAAACCACTGCTCATCTTAGGCTGAAAAAATCACCACAAGTGCTCTTCTTTTCAAATGCACTACCTTCCGAATATCAGTCTAAATATCCATGCAAAATAAATCCATCACCTCCAACATATATAAGACCAAATCCAACTATACTCCAAATATATATGAGCACATGTTTTTCTACTACCCAACGCACCTGCCTCGACTCAACCATGAACTAACTCAAGGTGTTGAAATAAAAAAAAATATTTGATCTAGTATTAACCAAATACATCAATGACCCAATCAACTTCCTGTACATTGTGGGATCCACCAAGTCTGAATATGAGGCCCCCAACATATTCATGTTGGTGGTAATAGGTGTAGTCATGGACTTACATCCCATCATCCTGAATCTCTTCAGTATCTCAATTGCATACTTCCCATGTCCGAGGAAGATCTCTCTTGGCTTCTGCCACACCTCTAATCCTAAGAAGTAATGCATCAATCCAATATCCTTCATTTTAAACTCTGAGGAAAATTATTTTTTCCATCAAGTAATGAGATTTTTAGCTCCTGTGAGAAAAAATCATCGACATATAACACAAATATGTGAGTATCCTTACCAACTTGTAGGATATATAGGTTTGGGTTTGCATCACTCTTGGAGAATCCCAAGATCTAAAAATACCCATAAATCCTTGAGTACCATTCAGTAGGTTCCTTCTTGAGTCCATACAATGCCTTCTTCAACCTAGACACATGCGTTTTCCTCCCATGTACCTCAAATCCTTGATTTTTATCTATGTACACCTCCTCCTCAATTACATCGTTGAGAAGTATTGTATTCACATGCATCTGACGGATCTTCCACTTCATAACCGAGGCAAGAAAAATAACCATCCTGATAGAAGTATAACCAAGAAAAATAACCATCCTCATAGTCTACTCTCTCTTTCTAGGAGAAACCTCTTTCTATGAACCTTTCCGTGTACTTCTCGATACTGCCATATGCAGTATCCTTGATCTTGCAAATCCACTTAGAAATCACTACCAACTTCCGTTTCGATCTTGGAACTATATCCCATATGAAATTCTTAATGATGGATTGGTACTCCTCCATCATGGCATCCTTCCAAACCTTCTGGCCTGTTTCTTCCTCAAAACTGGAAGTCTCGGAATCAATGATGTTTCTCATAAGAGCTACATATGAGTCAAATATATTTGGAGGTATTCTCTCCCTGCGAGTGTCTCTGGGGATGTATGTTGCTTGATATCCTTCAAGGTCTCTTGAATCCATATATGTCTCGTGTCCTGGTTATTAGGAGGATCCACCAGATCCACAAACTCCTTTGACTCCTCCTCATGATCTAAGAGTCACTCCTTTGTACTGAATGGTATTGTATTGTCCTCAACTTTTGTAGCCTCCTTCTCCTCACCACCTGTTGTGATCTCAAGGTACCTTACAAAGTCCAATTCCTCCTCAAACCTGACATCCCGACTAACCACAACATATTGTTGTCCTGGAATATAGATACAGTAGTACTTTGAAGTCTCGTTGTATCCTACAAACATGCCATTTCTTCTAGAAGGTTCCATCTTTGTTCTCTTCTCCTTATGAACATGGATGTAGACTAGAAAAATGAATATCCTCAAATTCCCTATCTCAGGTTTTACTCTTTTGAATTCCTCCTCAAGAATCTTGTCCTTCAAGATCCTATGAGGACTCTTGTTCTAAACATAAATTGTAGTGTTGCATGCTTCTTCCCAAATCATCATGGGTAGATATTGGTCATGTAACATTTCCTTGGAAACCTGAATTATGGTCTGGTTCTTCCTTTATGAAACCCCATTTTTCCATGGGTTGAAAGGAGTTGTCATCTCCCTCTTAATCCCTACTTCCTTACATAATGTTTTGAACTCATTGGATGTATACTCGCCCCTATTTTCTAAACTCAAAACCTTGATCTTCTTCCTTGTCTGATTCTCCACCAAAGCTTTGAACTCTCTGAATCGACTGAAGACTTCATCCTTGGTATTTATGAATAAAATATATGTCCTCTTATAATAATCATAAATAAAGGTTACTTAATACCAACAACCACTCGCAGATGGAACTGACATTGGTCCACACACATTTGAATGTACCAAGTCCAATATCTCCTTGGACCTACTATCACTACATGGAAAAGAATCCTTGGCATTATTTCCTAGTGCACAACCTCTGCATACTCCCTGGTGTTTAGTTCTAAACTCTGGAAGACATGTAACCATCTTCCTCAATACTAGTAGTGTCTAGTGATGTAACTGTCCAAATCTATCATGCCAAAGCTTGCATAGATTATCACTATCATGCACCAAGGCATGAGTTGGTTGACCTGTCAGTTTGTAAAGACTGCCATCATGAGTCACAATGAATTATATTGATTCAAGACTCAATCCCTTTGTCCAAGAAAGAACATGCCCATCAACGAATTCCACTGCATACCCTATGTCCTCCATGGAAAATATAGAGAGTAGGTTCTTCTTTAGTATAGGTACATACAATACTTCACTCACCTTGAGAGGATTTTTGGACTTCAGATGAAATGCATTTGTTCCAACTCCCTTGACTCTATACTTGGCATTATCTCCAAGTTCCACTTGCAATCATGATTTCTTCTCTATTATACTGGTGAGTGATTTATGTGACCATGTCAAATGACGAGAAGCCCCACTATCCACCACCCAAGTCTCCATGACGACCTGCTTGGAACAAGAACAAGAAAAAGATCAACACTCCTCTAGTGTGTCTCAAGGTGATCCCCTTCTCTTCAGATCCCAAGATCTGATACCATGTCAATTTTCACATGCAACTCTATGTGGCTAATTTTCAGAGCTGAAAATTGCTTCCTAGTGGGATAAAATTAAACCCTAGTTATTATCACTAAACAATTTTACACTAAAAATTATTGACTGAAAATATATGCAGCAGAAACAACAAGATAAGATATGAATCATCACTACAAGAGACAAAAAAATTGTTTTCAATAACCTTGTCAAATTCAAAAATATTGAGGGAAAAACCAACCCTCCCAACCAATATAATATCACCAAATACGAGGATAACCTTGTACTCCAATAACCATACAAATCAGAAAATGAAACCTCAATTTCCTCTACCCACAAATCTGTTGCATACCACCTACACAGATCTGATCCTGCCTAGAAAACTTTTGTGTGATTCACCTTAATGCAACCTACGTACATATGTGATTGTCCCCACTACAACACGTGTTTCATGATTCACCTTCCTGGAACTTGCGTACATGTACGCGGTTCACCTTCCTGCAACCTGCATACATGTACACAGTTCACCTTCCTGCAACTTGCGTACAAGTAAAAAAAACTCGGTTTCCTTCGCACGTGCATCCTTCCTCACTTTCCACATTTGATCCTGAAACCCTAGGCCAGATCGCCTAGGTACTGAAGTCTCCTTTCCACAATTTCCATACTCCCTAGAACAAGTGTTTACTCACTTATGCTAAATCCATGATGCCGCAATGATCAAATGTCACAATGAATTCCCTCCTTTATATATAAGTCCAATGAGTGATTTTAGGCACCCATCCTAAACTCGACAATTAATTAGAATATTGTTTTCTTCTTTGTGGGTGTGGCACCCCATACGAGCCCAAAAATCCAATCAAATTTCCTATGAGGCCCTAGCCTCATTCTGGGGCCAATTTCACTAAGAAAAAATGTTAATCTGGTGTCAACAAATATTCACATATGACTGACACCTCATCCTCTTGTGGGAACACCTCTTGAAGATACAAAAAATCAACATAATCATCCCAAAGTCTTTTCCAATCTGAGAGATGTTCCTGAGCATAGACTCCCTTGAAAAATGGTTCAAATGACTTGGGAAGACTATTCAATTCCACATTCATGAGCTATGCATCCTCCATTTTCTCCCTTATGGCTACAATTTGATCATGCACCTATGTTATCTTCATGAAATAGCTAGTAACATTGTCAGATCTAGATATTTGCACCAATCTGAGTTTATTACTTAAGACCGTCTTCATATTCATGTTCATGCTATGGAGTAAGCCTACTAAGGCATCAAACATCTCTTTGTCCTTCTTCTTCTTGGATAAGTGAGGAATTAGATGATCCTTCACTGAATCCAATATGACCCTCTGTTCTTTTATCTCCTTCTTCTCGTGAGCTACCAAAGCTATCAAATTTGTCGGTGGAGCAACTACATTGTCCACTAACTCCGAAAGGTCATACTCCTTTAACACCAAAGATACTCTTGATTTCCAAAATAGGAATTTGGATGTTCTATACAATTTTTCTTCAACTCTCAATGGTTTTGTTTCCATCCCTAAGACCTGATCAACTACCCCAGAAATAACATGTTGCTAAAACTGCCCCTGTTTGACCTATACTAACTTGTATGTTCCAATCACCACTGGAACCCACGTATGTACGCAACTTCCCTTACTGAAACCCACATATGTATGTGATTGTTCTTACTTATACCCGTGCATATGTGATTGTATTCAAATATTCCCTCATATGTTTGTCCACATTCCTTCTGCAACCTGCATACAACTCTATACAACTACAAAACCCTAGTTTTTCCTCAATATGATTGTTTCCCTAAAATTCGTCCTTCGATTTTTTCATGTTGGTTATGGATATGCTAAGTATCTCTTGCATATCTGATAGATCTGCTATCAACTACTATATATATGATATCTAGCTTCCCTTCATAGCATGTGCTTTGATACCATGTTGAAATCCTCTTACTCCAATCCTAGTTATCTTGTTACCTAGTGATTTCCTTAATGCAAATCAGATTAGCATCTCAAAAAAAAATATACACTACTAGAATATTCAACTCAAATAAAAATAGCTGAAGAAAAACTGGAAAACAAATCATGCACACATAAACACAAATATTTTTGGGTATATTCCCATGGAAAAAATCTCGAAGGAAAACCAGTGCTGAGAATAATTTTATTATGCTAAAATCAGGGCTCTCGTAATAGGGATAATGACCCACTAAGATAAATGCAACTACATAAAAACCTGGTAAAGTATAATCTATTGTACAACCCAAATTTGGCATGCTTTTCAAGGTGTACGCACCTTTCCTTAAAGAAACCTGCGTATATGCACCTGTCTCCATTGTGACCCACGTACACAACTGCAAGAATTTTACAATGCACCCCTTTCTTGTGGCTTCACTTTGTTGAAACCCACTTGTGGTTGCCTATGTTCTCTCTTCTCCTTGATCTGATCTCTAGATGGAAGTCCTTCTCCACCTATCCAAGATCTCATTGAATCACAGCCCTTTGTGATCCAATCCTCTATGTCAAATCTCTCAACACAATTTATGTCAAGTGTCTTATCATTAACCATAGCCTTGATTTTATAATTTAGAGTTATAAACTAACCCTCATCTCCAAAGTGATTGACATATGAGATTACTTCTCACCTCACTTGAGATCAATTGTTGATATTAAATGTTAATTGGGTTTAGAATTTAAATAAATAACTCAACTAATTTGATTTTTAGCTCACATTGTCGTTCCTCATCCAATCGTGCCATGGTCTCCATTCCAAAGTCTTCTAGCATCTCATCTAAGGAATTCCAAATTCTAAAATAGTCTTTAGTGGCCAATTCTCTGGATTCTTCAACCTCATCAAATATTTCTTTAAAAGAATCAAATAATACATGGTCTTTCATTTTTTGTTTAAAATTGTATCTAGGTAAAGTTTTAAGTGTTTTTATATGAACCTCTTTCCAATCTACTACCTTTTCAAAGAAACATTGACCCTTTTATACTAGCTTCCTTGTTCATCTATTTGTTCTTGTAGTGTAACCAAATCATCATGATGCCTTTGCACATCACCCGGTGTATGAAAAACCCATGTCTATACTTTTCTTAGGTATTCATTGACCTTCTTGGATTCTTCCTATATATCCTTCAAATTAGTTTCCCCTTGACTGCTTTCATTCTGTATTTGGACTTCAGAGACTTCTTAATTACAACGACGCTTGTCTTACTAGTTGGAAAAATATGATTAGTGTGTCCCATTTGATCTAGATTTATACATTTACACAATCAACTAAATTATCAGTGAGGACTCAATCTTCAAAAATAACTTAATAATTACCTTACAGCTCTGGAAGAAAGAAAAGTTAAAAGCCGGAGAAAATCTATTTGCATTGTCATTCTAAGTAGCAAACCATCGAATAGTTGAGGTTGCATAATGACAACTATGGTTCCCCTATAAATACCCAGATTAGTTAGAAGTAAGAGGTTACCCATTCTTTGCTTATATTATATAAAAAAATTAGTAGGGGATTCCATTTCATTTCACTGAGACAGAGAAATTCAATGGGAGGTTATTATATGCACAACATATAATTCACTAAAATAACATGAATTGTTGAAGGACATACCTTAGGAAAAATATATCGTCAAAATCAAAGGTAAGACCAAAATGGCTAAAATGATAGAAAAAAAAATGATCAAAAAGGAAAAAGATGGGTATGGAAAAGATGGCATTTCAGACGCCCGTCAATTTCGTTTCTCAGAAAATGGTTTGTTCAAGTATCTTTGAAACTAGGGTTTTTCTCAGTAAAGCGCAATGCAATTTCTGAACTAGGGGTTGTTTTTTAAGAACATTGTGTCGAGACACTGTGGGTAGCATGGTCATGTGGGCCTTGACCAAACAAACTTGCGAGAGCTTACATAACTCAATTAGGCCACTTGGTTTGGATTTTATGCCCCCGGAACAAATTATTAATATGTCCCTGAATGGATTTAGGAGGTGAGTTGAAATTCACCATAACACTCTAACTGGGCCTTTGATAAAAAAAAAAATCGAATTGCATTGGACTCTTGAAACTGGATTACAGCTAGGGGTACCCATCCCCTCTTATTTGGTTTCCCGAAAAATGGTTTGTTCGAGGATATCCAAAAATAAGGTTTTTTTTAGTAAGGGACAATGCAATTTCTGAACTAGGGGTCGATTTTGAGGAACATAGTGTCAAAAGATTGTGGGTAGCATGGTTAAATAGGCCTTGGACAAACACACTTTCAAGATCTTACGAAAATCAATTATGCTTCATGGTTTGGATTTTATGCCCCTAGACCAAATTGTCAATATGTACTTGAATGGCTTTAGGAGGTGAGTTGAAATGCACCATAAAAATATAACCATACCTCCAATGGATGCATCATCAATTGAATTGTACTCTTGATACTGATTTACATCTAGGGGTAACCCTCCCCTATGATTTTGTTTCCCGGAAAATAGTTTGTTCGAGGATCTTCGAAACTAGGGTTTTGTTGAGTAAGGCATAGTGTAATTTCTAAACTAGGGATCGATTTTGAGGAACACTATGCCAGGAGATTGTGAGTAGCCAGGTCACATGGGGCTTGGGAAAACACACATGCAGGAGCCTATGGAACTCAATTATTCCACTTATTTTGGATTTTATACCCCGGACCAAATTGTCAATATGTCCCTGAATGTCTTTAGGAGGTGAAATACAACTCACCATAAAAATCTAATCAAGACTCCAATGAATGAACCATCAATTGCATTGGACTTCTAACACTGGATGAAAGTTATGGGTACCCCTCCCCTATGATTTTGTTTCCTGAAAAATTATTTGTTTGAGAATCTCTAGAACTAGGGTTTTTCTTAGTAAGGCATAGTGTAATTTTTGAACCAAGGGTCGATTTTTTGAGGAATAATGTGTTGAGCGATTGTGGGTAGCGTGGTCACATGAGCCTTGGAAAAAAACACTTGTGGGAGCTTACATAACTCAATTATGTAGCTTGGATTGTATTTTATACCCCTAAACCAATTTGTCAATGTATCCCTAAATAGATTTAAGAGACAAGTTGCAACTCGCCATAAAAATATAACTCGATCTTTGATGGACGAACTTTCAGTTACATTGGACTCCTAACACCAGCCTACAATTAGGGGTGCCCCTCCTCCATTATTTCATTTCCCGAAAAATGGTTTGTTCGAGGACCTCTAGAACTAGGGTTTTTTTCAGTAAGACAGAGTGCAATTTTTGAACTAGGGGTCGATTTTGAAGAACACTATGTAGAGAGGTTGTGTTTAGCGTGGTCACATGGGCTAGAGTTGCCTCATATAAGAAGGCTAGTGCTCTCTCCTTGTAAAATCACAACTCACACTTGTGAAGAATCATCACTACTTGTATTCTTATCTTCTTTTCTCATCATGGAGCTCTTATGCACACTTTTGGAGTGACATTGTGGATTTTTTTATTATTTTGGTGGATGTTTCATGAAACTAGGGTTTCTTCATGCATAATGACTTGGTCTAGTAGGTGGTATTTTCCAAGTATTTATGTTTTGTTCATGGTATTTAAGTTAATGCTCTATTAAAGTGGTAATAAGTGCATGTTATCTTGTTTTCTTGGATAATTATTGCTAGAAACACTAAGGAAGGATAAAGATTGTTTATCCCCTTCCCTTGTTTGCCCATTATATTTTTGTTGAAGCATACAAGATCAAGATTAGGGATTGTGAGTGGACACCCCCTAACCTTTTATTTGAGGTTGAAATATAGGGTTTATGAGAGGATAAACTTTAGGTTTTGTTTCCTATAAGGTTTGACCTAGTATTGTGATTGGACAATCCTAGGGTTTTGATGTTCAGGTTTTCTTTTTCCTTTAGCCTCCATTGAAGGTGTTGTATTGACTCAGTATGCCCATAAATTCAAGATGAAACAAGTATTTTTCATTTGAAAGTGATATAAAACCCTAGTTTATCTCTCTCTAAGGATTTTTATTAATTGTTTGGGATCATCTCTAACATATTCAATGCTGCAATAATTACATTTTCGTCCATTAGGGCTTGTCATATTGCACTCAATTAATACAGTTTCATGCTCTTTATTCATGCAATCATTGGTGGATGGTTTATAAATATTTTCATTGTCATTTTCCTTATCTTCATTCACTTTCTTATTGATTTAGATTTGGTATATTTATACTGTTGTAAACTTGTTACATGCTCAAATTTTTAGTCTTATCATGGAGCTCTCATGCACATTTTTGGAGTGATATTGTAGATTCGTTTCTTATTTTGGTGGATGTTTCATGAAACTAGGGTTTCTTCATGCATAGATACTTGGTCTAGTAAGCAGTAGTATCTAGATTTTCTTCATGTCTAATGACTTGGAAAAGTTAGTTAGTGGTAATAGGGGTTATTTAGTGGTGACAGTATGTGACCATTGTCATTAGGTCATGATATTATAGCTAGATCTAGTGAGAATCATCATTAAATAAATATCTTTGGTGATGGTTAGTGACCATAGTTGTTATTTTGAGGTTTTTTTTGTGATGAGAATTAGGATACAGCTTCCAAGTTCAGTTTTAAAAATAGGAATTGGTGATGGGATTAAAAATTTTGTTACTAATTTGTCACCAAAAATACTATGTCGAAACTCTTGTTTCCAAAACTCCTATCCCAAAAAGAGACCTAGGAGAGGATTTTTAAAATGAACCCTGGGAGTGCAAGATGAGACTTGATCTAGTGATAGTTTTAGATGTTATTAATGGGGTCACCCATGAAGGAATATCCTTTTATGCTAAGTAAAACGCACTAGTATTGTTAGGCCATGAGAATTCCATGTGGAGGATAAAAAATGGTCTATCCATGAAAATTAAGTATATCATTCAAGACTTTGGTTAGGAAAATGTCCTATCATTAATTGTCTTCATTCGATTGTTTCCTCTTGTTCATTTTTTCTTATCATTCAAGTTGCACCTCTCCTAACCATGTGCAACCCATATGGTTTCCATGACTACCATTCCTACAACTTGGATGGTAATTCTATGTGCATGAGGCCAATAACAACGTGTGAAAATATAGAAGGATTTTTTGTTGACAAGAGGAGTAATGGGTTGGATTTAAGAGGAAAAACATGATTGATTCTACTTGATTCTACTTGGATTTAAGTAGAAATTACATTGATTCTACATTTAGAGGGACTACATGGAAGATAAGGGAAATTGATTCTTGTGTTGTGTATGTCTGTTGGGGGAGGGATTGATTCTTGTGTTGTGTATGTCTGTTGGGGGAGGGGTGAGAATGGTGGCTAATTAAAGGGTTGGGTGTGTTGATTGGAGGAATTATTTGATATATATGGTGGTAGGTTGTAGTTTCTATAGAATGCTTGATTTTGTGGGTTAGGATGAGTATGATTAAAGATTAATAAGTTATCTTCACCCTTGTAGTTTCGTAATCATGGCTCAGGGGTGGATTTCATAGTTGATTTCCTATGGTTGGGTGGAAAGGAATTAGTTTACAACTAATTTGGTAGTCCATTGTCATAAATATATGTAATTGTCTTTATTTATGTGTGAATGTGTTTATGCAAATTATTATGTGAATTGTTTTTTATATATGTGGGAATTTTGTAATGGAATGTCTATCTTGATGGGAAATATATTTATTTATTATGTAAATAGACTTCTATTCATTATATGTGAGTATATCTCATTATGCATGCTAGTTCAAATTAGGAATACATGGCCAGGTTGTTGGATGCCATTGGAAGTTATTTATGTTAGATATGTTGTGTTGAGATTCTCTATTTTTCATATGTATTTTTGTATATAATCATGAATAGTTAATTATGTTTAAGATCTAATTTATGCACATGTGATTTTTTATGTGATTCAATTCCTATTCATATGCATGTGCATGAGAAATTAATTGGGTTTCCACTTGTGAGTTTTGATTATGTAATGCTAATTCCAAACTTGTTTTGAATACAAATTTTCCTACACTATTGTTAAAAACCAAATTGGTTCTAGTGGGAAATTTAAATGAAACGAAATGAAGAAATTTAGAGTGGTTGTGCCCTAATGAATAATGGAGGGTCCCAATACACCATAGAGTGGTATGAGAAATATTTTAAAACTATATTTTTATTGGTTGAGTATGTGAATTGTTGATTGTCCAATATTAGATTTTTCTGTAAACTATTTGACAAAATTCCTTTTTGAGCACTATGTTGATTTTGTCAAGTTGGATGCTCATAATGATGAGCTAATGGTTAAGATTCGTAATTTGGACTAGCATTGTGTCTCTAGGATTTCTTGTGGAGTGAATCTTCTATGGTTATGAAAATTTTGTTCCCAAATCTAATGGAGTAGGGAAAATGTGGATTTTCCTATATCTTATCAATGAGATTTAAGTATTAATATCCTTTGGGTGTGTAAGAATATTGTCTTTGAGATGGACCGAGTATGAAAATAATATGGAATGTGAATGAAGTTATGGATATCTAATAAGGTTCAAGTTCCACTTCATGAAATAATATAAACTTGTAGGTTTTTAATGAGGTTCAAGTATCAAGCCTCATGAATGCAAATTCTTCTAGCATTCCTATGGGGACTTTAGTGTTGAAACTAGTGGATGTTGTTAGTAAATGTTCTTGTAGTGAATTGTGAAGTCAAAGGATTAATTATGGAAAAATTGAATTAGGATAAATAGAGGAAATTGATAGATTTGGTTAAGTACCCAAATATGTTAACTGTAATGTCCCCAGACACCAACAGGCTGGGAAATGTTACCAACACAACCTTAAATTAGACTTTAACACTCTGATACAAATTTGTAATGTCCCCGACCATCAACCCCACTGTCGGGCAATGCTACTACATGGGACATTCCCATAAATTTATATATAACATGCATATTAAATAAAATTAACTCATTTAACATAGAGTTACTGCCATCATACGGACTTAAACATAATTAACAATAAATATCATTGCAACAGAATACATGATAATATTACAAGCATCACAATCATGCATTTTAATTGAAATTAAACACATAATGATACTTATCTTTGAAACTATAGTAACTCCACCAACTACGTGAAGACCTTCCTTGAACCTCCCAGCCTTAGACCACATTGCTTATCACGCTCAGTAGTGGGTCACCCCCGAGTTGGGACTAATCACCACCCAAGGCAAGGGAATCCTAGACTAGGCTGAGGTTACAGGAAAACTGCACAAGGATTCTCTCCAGGAGCCTTCTTACGCCCACTACTCACGGACTCCCCCCAAATGTTTGTTCCACCCGAGAGTATACACCTTCATAAGCACAGTCCATCGATGCTTCACCTCCCTCTCTGGGTCTCAGAAACAGGCCAGATTAGGAATTCTCATAGCTCTATAGTTGGTGTTGGACTCTCGCTAGGAGAAAACCACTTCCCAACAGACTCTCTCACTTGGAGAGAGCTACTCATAGGCCTGACAACATGCCTCTTCTACCACAGGCTTGAAAACCCGCTTCTTCAGCACACTCCTCGACTCAAATCCAGCCAGGTGAGGAAAACATCAATTGTTCAGCACTCATTCCCATAGGGATGACAGTGGAAATGACAGATGGGCATGGCACCATAGACGGCAATAGCCCACGCTAAAACACGGTATGGCTAAGGCGATTACCCAGGTGTCGGGTTCCTCAGAAGACACAGAATGACTCACGGATTACCGGTTTCAGGATGCGTGACTATGCAGAGGTCGAATAGGTTAGACGGTGGATCAGTCCACAGGTTTTTCCCACTATTTTTCAAGGTGTGCAACCAGAGAATAAAACACAGAGGTTGATTCTCCTAGTTTCATATTCCGACTGTGGATAGAAGAATGGACAAGACGAACTGCTAACTCAGACGGAGGATGGAAAAATGACTCATGGGTTACTCATTCTAGGTTTCCTAGTGGATGTCCCCGTTCACGGTTAGAAAGTGGTTGGAGAATCGCCAGACTCCACAGAACGAACACCCAACATGGCTCATCTCATCAACTTTTAATGCATGCGCCCAGGTCGACACTTGTCTTCCTGGAGCTGCATACACTACATTTTCATATGTTCCCCTTTCCCATGAACTTAGGACAATAGTCATCAATTTTCCACCTTAGCCTTTAGGAAATAATAATAAATTATTATCCCCTTTAGAGGTAATCCCCCTAGCTTAGCCCCTAGGCCCACACACTTAACATCCTCCCTTACCCAACCTTATGGAAGATTAGTCCCCCATCACTCTTTCTTCATGGTCGGTATGCACGCAGCGATGTTTATATTTTATTAATGATATGCATAATTACATATATAAAATCAAGCTCTTGGCCTTTAACACCTAGGCTCTCCAACCTAATAAACACATAATCCCACCAACTTATATACACTTGGCTCAGCAGCCTATAAACATAATTACAATTCATAATTATAACAGGGACTCATCCTTGGGGATACTACAATCCCCTCCTCTTATTTTTTCATTGTCCTTAATGCAAATCTTTACATAGCATCAACAAGATTTCCAAAATATTCAAAAAGATGCGAGTATTCTTCTCGCATAGCATCCTCATACTCCCATGTCATGTTCTCAGGACCGTACCAGGTCCACTGGACCTTTACAAGCCCTATGGATCGATTCTAGAGTTGTTTTCTCTTCGGGTCCAATATGCACACCGAATGCACTTGCAAGATGCCTTCTTTCTCTACCTGAATCACATTTGAATCAATAACATGATTAGAATCAGGTATATATTTCTTAAGCAATGAAACATGAAACACATTATGTACAGTCATGGATGCAGGTAACGCAAGAATATATGCAATGTATATATATGTGTATGCAGGCAATTCTAATAACATTAT
Source organism: Picea sitchensis (assembly GCA_010110895.2). NCBI lineage: Eukaryota > Viridiplantae > Streptophyta > Pinopsida > Pinales > Pinaceae > Picea > Picea sitchensis. Next base: position 79,824 of record SNQJ01S0004474.1, read on the forward strand.
AACTTGTATACAAAATACACAACATACAATAAATAGAGAATTGTACTTATCTTTTGATTTGAGAAGACCTTCCACCCCTGAGCAGGGCTATGAATCCATTAGGGAAATGGATTCCCAATATATACACAGTCCACAATCCATATCCACATGGTCTAGGCCAAGGTACCAAACCTCAACATCACTCCAACCAACGGTCTCTCATTCCCCACATGCATATCCCACCCCAGGAGTGTACACCTTCACTGACACATAGTCCATCAGTTGCTACACCTCCCTTTCCTTGGGATTCAACAACAGGCTGGCTCAAGAAGTCTCAGAGCATCGTGGCTCCCAGAGTTCCAACTGTCATCAAAGGTTTCCAATCAACAGCTTCCCCGAGCTACTCTTTGTAGTCAACATTCTAACTTTAATCAACATCATCTCATCTGCATCACTCACATGCAGTTATCACCCACATGCAGTTATCATGAGAAACATAAAAGAATTCATTTAGGAACTCCAACTTAGTTCAAAAAGGAATTCAACTTTTTCCCCAAAACAAGAAATTCCATTTCATAATTCATCTTGGTTGTTTCCATATTATGAATGCAGCCATCCTTGTGGTTTTCCACAGGCACCAAACTGGATACCATTTTTCCTGTAATTCTTCCTCTTGCATACAACCAACAAATTGTCAGTATTTGTTGTACATCATAATTCAATATGTACAACACCTTATGCAATGATCTTAGAATTGCCTGCACCTAGTAATTCAATCACAATTACCAAACAAATTAACCAAATAGAATGACTCATCATTCTATGCATATGCATGTTCATAATTAATAACAGTAAGTTTATTATTTCAATTTTCTAAACATAAAATTTTATGTAGTCTCTATTCCTGTGACTACCTGGCTTGCAACTTTCCTATTGCAATGTTTAACAGTTCCTGAAATGTTCTCAAATTCATGAGTTAGCAACATTTCAGCCATTAGTATAATTATTTCCATGCAATAATATATATGCATGTACTTACAAACACATTCAATCAATGCATTTAGTATACAATTCTATCACTTACTATGCATGAGTACAATTCTCAATGCATAATTAATCAGCACACCTTGCATTGAATTACATAATTTTCTTTATCTCAGTCACGTATCTCACCATCCATGAGTTGGAATTATGGCTAATGTGTTGACACATTCTCCACACACTTCCTATTGTCTTCCCAATTAATTGGATGCCTTCCTTTTCAACCTGAACACTACACCAAGAATATAATTATGTGGTGTTCATTAGTGTTAGCAAAAAGGTTGCAGCCCAAGTTTTATTTAAAAGTAGGAATCTTTTAGTACCTGTGTGGCTCATAACCTTTTCATATCCATACCTTGCCATTTCCAACCAGGTCCTGGTCTCATACATGACTAGCTTACTGGCATTTATTCCTATAACCAGTTCTTATCTTTAATTCTTTGGTTATTACCCCATAACCAAATTAACGTGAAATTCTACTATGTCAGTGTGTGCATTCAGAAGCTAAAAATATTTGAATTAATATAGGCCTCCAACCTTTACCACATCCAATGGTATGCATTCAATAATATAATCATGTGATTTTATAAAATAACTCTGGCTGAGGAAATTCTTACCTATATTTCCTTTCAGCAATTATGCAAAAAGAGTAATACAAACTCATACTTGCATGATTGCCATTAATAAATTTTATACTCCCTAAAATTATGATGGAAGCAGAAGCTTTCATGCTTCTTTTATCAAACCTATAACCAATACTTCATCTTTTTGTTGCTTCTCTCCTTATGTAGCAACATCATCAACAACACTTGCAAACATGCAATCATTCATTCCTCTGGCTGACCCAACAAGCCATAACATACTTGCTTCCACATAAATTGTAGCAACTTATTTCCCGTGTGCAAATTTTCCTTGTTGATCCCAAAAGTCTTCAATTCTTCCTGGATTCTTGAGTCTTCTTGTGCTCTCATTGTAGTCACTGTACATGACTATTTTTTCCCTGAGCACTTTCGACGCAATGCCCCTACTTCAACGGGGTCTGTTGACCTCCCCGTCAAAGGATCTTTCAATCTTCTGAGTCAAATTGACTCTTCAGGCTCGTGATTGAACCCAAAACAATTATACACAGGTCTCGTTTTCTCCTATGTGCAGGTCCTGACAGACCCGCGGGCTTATTCCTACGTGCTTCCAAAACTCCAAGTTTCAAGCGCTAGCCCCTTTTTCATTATCCCTTTCCTTCATAAGACCGTGGGATATGACCTTACGTAAGTGTGTGATTGTGGGCGCGGGAAAGAGTGGTTTTAGACCAACCCACTTTTCGCCCCGCAATTCACCTCTAGTTGCCATGTATCACTTTGTTAAAACTGTGGTATAAATTGTGGCCCGCTCTCATATTTTTAACATCCGAGCAATTTTTGGCCCCACAATTCTTCCCAACCATCGATCTCTCGCTTTCGGTGATGATCCGTGATCAACAGCTGCTAGCTATCATTTACCTTCCTCTGGTCAACTATCCAATCAGCAATCTTTTCTCCTTTCACGCACAATCTCAGATCTCTGTGATCTGTCAACACATAACTCCCTTCCAAACCAACGACTACAATTGGTTCTGGCTCTCAGACCCTCGAGAGTTTCAACTCTCAACTATCTTCTTTTCCCCTATGGAAATATTCTGGATTGGAAGATCTAATGACACATGTCCTCAACAATCGGACAGTTCTGAAGAACTCCGGCTCTTTTCGACCAAGACCAGATCAATGGTCCTTCGAGCTCCTCCTCGATCAATGATCGAGATCTCCTGGGACTTCGGTGCTTTCATCCTCTACTTTCCTCTGGAGTGCTTCGTACCCGGAGTTCCAGATCTGGTGCCATGCATCCACTTTTAGGTCAACATCCAAGATTTACTTCGATTGATTCTCCTCCTCCTTGTCCACAAACTTCTGAACTTGTGGATCTTACACCACCTGTCCTCCTTGACGATGGACGGTCCCAAATCACTTCGGAACTTCAGGAATTTGACAAGTCCACTTATCCTATGAACACTAGGGTTAAGTATCGTGTGCTTACCTCTGGATCCAATGGTTGTTTGTCCTTCATGCTCATACCTAACGAATGGGATCATTTCCTCTCATCTACACTTCCTTTGTTTTGTTGGACGTTGATCTAACGGTCCAATATCCTCCCCACAACCGATTTGATGGTTGTTGTAGCTCCTCCTCCTGATCTTTTGACTTCTTCTGCCTTGGAATATTTGTCAGTGTTCAAAGGCTTTGACCTTTGACCTTTCTCCTACAAGTATGCCTCTTGGATCTTGTCTTCACTCTCGTAAGCGTTATCTCTTCTGAGCTTTAGGAATCAGAATGAGTATGTCCCCCACCCACTCCTTGCGTTAACTCTTTTGAGATTTTCGATTTACTCAGTCTCCTAAGGGTATCGACCCTTATGTTTCCTTTCAAAGGAAAACTTTGTGCCCTCCTGGAAATCTTCTGCTCAAAGCACACCTTGTTGAGCTTTTTCTAGAGAGTGTTCAATAGCTCTGTGAGTATCTTCCTCTGATACTCTTCTCCCTAAAATTGATAAAGATTTCTCTTTGTGCACACTTGCACTCACTCTATGCCCACCTGGCAGAGCCCTATAGAGTTCTCAGTGACTCTTTCTCTCTCTCAACTCAACACAGAGTTCTTCTTGTGCACTCCTTGCACCGCTACTGATGAAGGCTCAATGGTATCTCTCCTGAGCTTCTCTGAGGTTAACTTACTTTTGTCAACGCACTCCTTGCGGAAAATGTGCACTTCTTTCACTTGAAAACTCAAAGAAAAGAAACAAATGAAACGTATGCAATGCTTCACTAGTTTATGCATTCAGACCAATCTTATTTAAGAAAACGTTCTAATTTCGTTTTCTTTCCGAGCTCTTCTCTGCTCTGTAATCATTTTCGAGCACTAGATCCTTTATCGCAGTCCCCAATCCATGTGATCACGGGCCATGACCAAGCACTATATCACTAGG
>SNQJ01S0004474.1:120430-155016 GCA_010110895.2 Picea sitchensis
CTCTCTCTCTCATACATCTACCCCTCCCCACTATCTCTCCCATGTTCCTCTCAATTTCTCTCTAGCCCCTCTCTTTTTCTCCCTCTCCCTCCCTCTCACAGCTCAAACATTCATTGTCTACCCCTCCTCTCTTTCTTGATATTCCCCCCCTTTCACAAGCACACATTCTCTCTCTACCCCCTCCTCCCTCTATCTCTCTCCCTCCCTCCTAAATCTACCACCTATTTCTCTCTCTCCTTGTTGTTAGTCTCACTCTCACTCTCTATTTTCATCTCTTTCTCTCTCCCTCCTTGCCTCCTTCTATTTTCCCCTAGTTATACCTCCCTCTCTCTATGTCCATCTAAAGGAAAGGCATGTCTCACAATGAATAAAGGATATATGCAATAGATAAATGTAGCCTCACATGTAAGGTGAGTGTCAAGTTTTTATTCTTCTCACAATGGATTACTTATACATGTCAAGAAATGGCCTTGACCTAGACATGTCAAGACCTAGACCTAAACCTAGACATAGCAAGACCTAGACATGGAAATACCTAGAGAATTACCTAGACTTATATTATGACCATGATGTAGACCATGATATAGACCTATACCATGACCTAGACCATAAAATATAGTGATAGATAGATTTATATGATGACCTAGATCTTGACGTAGAGCATGACCTAGACCATGACATGGAGAGATGTACATTTAGAAAATGACCTAGACCTTGACATAGACCATGACATATACCCCCCATACTCTCAATCTCTAACTCTCTAGCCCCCCTCTCTATCTCTCTATCCCTCACTCTCTTTTTCTTCCCCTCTCCCCCTCTCACGCTCTTTTTATTCCTCTCTCTGCAGTCCCCCTCCCTACATCACAAGGAAAGAAATGGCCTTGACCTAGACATGTCAAGACCTAGACCTAAACCTATACATAACAAGACCTTGAGCATGACATATATATATATGATGACCATGACATAGATCGTGACATAGACCTAGACCGTGACCTAGACCACGACATAGATCTAGAGCTAGATTTAGATGATGACCTACAACTTGACGTAGATCATGTTATGGACCACAACATAGAGCTAGATCTATATTTAGATGATGACCTAGATATTGACGTAGACCATGACATAGACTCCCCTAGCTCCATCTAATCCCAGGCATAACTTATACTCAACCCTTAACCCCCTCTACACTTGAGCCTGAGTGCACTATCCATATACCTTGTGTACAACCCTTGCACCCACATCACCCACATCATTGTGCTCTAACCATTGCTCTATCCTTGAAAACACTTTCAATCCTAATCCCTTAGGCGTTAGTTGTCCCCATACCCCTATACATATTTATTTATAAAGATGTTTAGTCTATAATAAATTTTTTATTTTTTTCATTAAGAGCACGCACACGCTCCTGTGACTTGATTGAGTTGTAGTTGTTGGTCATTTGTGCTCAGGAGGAACGTGCACGCACTTTAATGCACGTGCATTCTAGGAACGTGCGTGCATTCTTTCTAGGCATTTTTTTTGTGCCAAGCACACCCCTCATCATCTATCTTATGGCTGACAAAAATTTGCGACAACCTTAGACAAAAATAGCCCGCAAAGACAAGTTTTACTTATTTTAGTGTTCTTGTTAGATTCATAGAGACTTTTGTGCTATTTCCAGACCATTGTAGAAAAAATTGGAAGACAAATGTGTCAAGTGCAATTGGAATTGTTGTTTGTATCTTCTTATGTCTTCTTGGAATAGGAAGACAAATTTTTCTAAGTGCAATTGGAATTGTTGTTTGTATCTTCTTGTGTCTACTTGGTGTTGGAAGAAAAAATTGTCCAAGTACAATTGGAATTGTTGTTTGTATCTTCTTGGAATTGGAAGACAAATTTGTCCAAGTGCAATTGGAATTGTTTTTTGTACATTCTTGTGTCTTCTTGGAATTGGAATACAATTTGTCCAAGTGCAATTGGAATTGGAAATGGAATTCTTAGATGTGTCTTCTTTTGTAATATGAAAACAAATTTCTCCGCTTGGTTGTGCCTTATTACATAATACAAAAACAAAATGTTGGTGGATGTTTGGAAGCCAATTTTTATCTTTAAACATGGGGAACCAACGGATTCGAAAAAGAAAATCCTCGAGAAAAAAGAGACCGATCAAAAAGGTATAAGAAGAAAGAGAAAAAAAAAAGTTACCCATGTCAAAGCATAGGCTTTCATAAGAGGGAAATACAATTTCTAGCGGAACAGATGTCGTTATTATTTCTCCTCCATCACCAAAAGAAAAGCGCAAGAGTTTGTTAGATAGAAATCCATATAGTATCTCATCAATAAAACTTGTTGTGGATGACCAGATGATGGAGGATTTGCTTGGAGTTGATTGTACAATGGATGAAATTAGAGAAGCAATCAATGTACAACATTGTGGCGAAGAAGTTCCTGTGGTGCAATCTCTTGTTGGACAGTCAATTTTTCCAGAAACTAGTCAATCCCATGTCCACTCTCCTCCCATAGTTGATCTGCCAGTGATTGAAGGGGAAATAATTGCAACATTCTTAACTCCACAACAGGGAGGTCAAGCAGGCATGATTTTAAGAACCCCCCCTAAATTTATATGTGTAATAAATGGGTGAATCCCCATGATACATAGGAAAAATTGAAGGCTATCTTATCAATAATATAAAATGTATATATAAGTTTTTGGCGAATATTTTAGTCAATTATATAATCTTGTAAAATATTGGTGAATCTTTCACTGAATTATAAAATCTTGTAAAATATTGGCGAATCTTTCACTAAATTATAAAACCTTGTAAAGTCTTAGGGGATCCTCCAACAACCTCACCTAAAGCCTCAATTTTCTCACCTGATTGTTGTGCAAAACCTATTTTAAAATCTGTCAAAAAACTACATAAATTTCCAGTGAAAAAATGAGAGTGCCCTCACTATCCCCTGAGAAACATTTCACTTCTTCTATTTCCTTGGGCTTCTTGTTGATCATTTGATGATAGAAAAGGGTCAATAACCTCCCAAAAGGAGCTATCATTGACTGTCTTGAAGGCTGGGTCATTGTCCACTATGTACCATTATGGTTTTTCAAGTTATATTGGTGCAGTCCAGAATTGAATAAATATTACAGTATTTCAAAATTAATGCTAAAATTTGATGCCAAATATTTCATAACCCAGCAGTGTTATTGCTTGGCATAAAGTCTAGACACTATTCATATTTACCTTTTTACAATATTCTGAGTTTGTCAGAAGAATGACAAAAACTTCAGTATTCTTTGTATTTCAAAAATTTATATAGAGAATATGTTTTGCTTCATGGAAACCTTTTCATACTAATTAATCGTCTCAAGTCAAAAGAATTATCAGAGGAGAATTCTTTCTTAAAGAAAGTCCTCCTGGAATTTGGTTGCCAAAGCTTGAGTTATTACCAGCTACTGTAGATTGCATATTGTTATCTGATTTGAATCCAAGATGAAGATTTCTCTTGGACCCAGTCATGGATTTTCCTTCTTTGAAAACTAATAAAATTGTGGTGTCATCTCACAACCCTATATGGAGTCTCTCAATTGCTTCTTACCATCATATCACAAAGCAAAGTGGACATCAATGTAAAAGAGCCATAAACTCTCTATAGCAAGAGAATTGGTAGCCCTATTTTCCCATATGCATGCAAAACTAAAGCACAAGAAATGGATTATTGTACTTGCTATGACTAAAATTGATTAAGCAATGAAGCCACTACAGGAAAGTAATAATGTGAAAGGATCTATAAAAAATGTTAAACCTTGGAATTTGGAAAATTAATTGCATGAACCATTAATCTCTTACATATAATGTGTTTAGAGTACATGGAAAAATATCTCTTTCATAATGGGATCATTCTATTTTTTGAATTCTAGTACACCAAATGCAACATCCATACTTTAGATTCGATGGTACAACATTGTAGAAAATATTTTTCTTAGACCAAACATCTTCAAATTTAAAGATGAGAACATTGGCTCACCATAAGATTTAACATATGTATAGTGTAACCCTTTTTGATTCAACTTTGAGAAGGGAGGTCCATATTGAATGTTATCTTATAACCAAAAATGCATCTAAATAAGTACAAGATGGTGTAACATCCACTATGTCACCTAGAGAATTCCTCCAAACTTTTCATTTTGGTCGGTCTTAGGGTGTGTGATACTAACTTGATTCAAACCTAGTGATGATATCAACATAGGATTTATTACAACCAAAATATTCCTAACACATCAGACATGACCCAACCCAATGCCCAAATTAAGTTAGCAGATTTTACAAAAAAACCAACACTATGAGGAAATGTCCAACCATTTTGTTTAAAATATCTCAATAACTTCAACACAACCATTTTATGAGAATCAAAAGGAACATAAAGTTTTTTCCATAAAGAAACCACAACACACTTGTTAGGGAAACACTTAATATAAGTTTCTTAACTTTTTTAAGAAAAATGTTTACAACGAGCTACATGGGTAAGGTTCAATCAACCACTACAACTTTAACATAGATGCAAAAGACCCAAGAACACCCTCCTTGCTTCAATACAAGTAAACCCACAAACCCTTACCGCAACTCGCAATTCTACCTCATGTAGTACCCTATTCTTCAACACTTATAAAACAACTATCCAAGTCATCATACCAAACTCACACTTTCCTTCCTTAAAAAAAAAAACTATACCTTGGATTTTACTAAGTTGCTCCCTATGTCTTAGTCTTCTCCAAGTTGTTATGTTTTTCTAGTATTGAATGATTTCCACCCAACTTGCAATTGCCTTATATAGGATTGATGGCTTAACTCTTTCCCCCAATCTGGGATGACTTTCCTCACCCTCCAATTTCAAGTGGACCCGTAATCCTACACTCATCCATTATCAATTAGGTAGTTGCATCCACCTCCTCAAAGTATGCCATGGTCTTGGAAGGGATGCCCCAAAACCATGCAAGTGTGCCATATTTCATGAGCACTCGACCTTTTTAGGACACATCCTCAATGGATTGTCCATGAAGCATGAAACTCTAAGTGCCCAATGCACTTCAAGTGACACTTAACAACCATAAAACATGTAGTGTCCAACTTCCTTAAACCATTCACTCCCCAAAGCATGCCTTAAACTATTGTTGGGCTGACTAAGTTCCAATTCATCTAAGAAAATCCATTTTGTGAACAAAAACCTTCTTATCCAATAGAAATGTTTAACTTATTTTCACATTTTCTATCTTGTTAAGATGATGCCATGCCTTGGCACATCTACATCCCATGCATGCCATTGCAAAAAAACTACTTCACTTCATTTTCTTGTTGTTACAATATTGCATGTAGCATTTTGCAAATGACTTTGTTGTGGTAACCATATTGCTCGTTGGTGGGTCACCCCATTCTTTTCCCATCCATGTCTATGAGTCGTGGTGCTAGTGGAAGGTTTTCTTTCAACCACCAAGACAATCTCCATAAGGTGCTCTTCACCATAAATCTCTATACCTACCATGCTTCACCATGGAACTCACCACAAAGGAACTTTTCCCTTGAAAATCTCTACATTAATGCATTTCACTAAGATGGCCTTCACTACTACAATAAGTATGCATGGCATAAAAGCTTGATCATCTAACACTATCGCCAAGAAAACTTCACCCTAACTCAACTATGTTCATTTGTTGGTTTCTTAGGATGTCTTCCTCTTAGATAAGACACTCCCTAGACCTTAGTTTCCACCACAAATCATGAAGGGTACCATCATAAAACTTGTAGATGCAGTTATAGTAATCATTAACATGGGGACAATGATCATAAATATAAATCCTCCCTAATCAAATTAAACTCATAATTACAAGGATGCAATAATGAAATGCCAATCATTTCTTATAAATTTAGTCACACCCTTGCTCATAAGTTAATTTTTCTTTTGTAAGTCATACTTTCCTTCTTCTTGATAGAAATCTAGTGAATGAAATATTGAAATAGGAGTCAACCACTTTCCAATTGAGAAACCTTGGGTGGCATTTATGTTCTTAGACAATTCTATGACTTTAACTTGAACCTGTTGTAATTGCTCTCCCCATTTAAACTCCAAAAATCTTCGTGGTGGATTTTAGATAGTTTTGGGACTATTACCGATACACATACTGAAACTCATCATTGACACATACACTTTGCATCTTCTGCCTATAGGCCCACACTTGGCATAACTGGAAAACAATTAGAAGGTGTTGGATTCACTCTCTTTTACAAATGGGTTGAAACAATTTACAGTGATTTAGAGCTTTGATATAGAAATTGTATGAGGGATTTATCTGAGTATTACATGCTAGAAATAATTATATAAACCCAACATTAGTTCACTATAATACACTTGACGTTGTTGGTTGAAGAGGTTGTCCTTTTATCTCTGGAAATACTTCCATATTCTTGTCAACAAACCAGCAATAATATACAATTTTCAGATATGGTTACTTGGGCTATAACATTAAGAGAATCACAAAATTCTGAGGCATAACCATACTTACACAGAGTTGTAGTATAACAGTTTTTTGAACACACGTTTGTGAATAATTTCAGACCTACATAAAACTATTTTCCCTTTGTTTGTATGTTGATTTTAATGTCATAGTTGTGAACCTAAAATTCTATTTATCATGCCCGGAAATTCACACACATATTGTGCCTAAATGAACCATGTTTTTTCACATAAAGTTGTAATCTGAAATAGATCTAAATTTCACCATTCAAAGTTGCAAGCAATACATTCATGAGAGTGGTCTCATATGGTTTAAGTTTTGAAGAAAAATAAACTCTAGCAACCATATTGTGTTAAGCAATTTTCAGTTCCACTAAAACAGAGTATCAAAGCAATTTCTAGCTCCACTAAAATAGAGTATCATCTCAAAGAATAACCTTCTCCTATGGATACTTGTAAATATCAATTATGGGAAATGAAGGTAGTTGATAACTACAGAAGTAAGATAGTTCATATGATAAGTGTCCTTGGCCAACTTTAAAAGCATTCTGATGGTTGTCATAGAAAAGGTGAAATTTCATGTTGTGCACAAAGAAATGATTTTTCATCCAATTGGAATTGGGTTGAATAAGATGCATTGAGGTGTTACTTATCAACTGCTTTGATGTATATATAACAATATACAAGGTCACTGAATCGACTGTTTTGAACAATATACTTATCAACTGCTTTGATGTATATATAAAAATATAGACTCCCATATGATCATGGGAAATACTAAAAAAGGACTAACGAAATGTTATGTTTTAACTTTTACCCTAAAAAAATTTAAAATAGGTGCAAATTAATTTCTTTTATAAATGTACATCATTAAGATTATTGATGTATACAAAACAAGTTTGGCAATAATTAATCGAGAACTGAAGTCAATAGAGATAGCATTAGCGGGACCTCCAACCTAATTTATCTAATCACCTTTAAATCATGCATTTGACTCCATGTTTGCATCTCATAAAACTTAAGTCCAACCAACTTTTGAGAAAAACAAAATTGAAGCGAGTTAAATGCTTAAAGATGTAAATTAGTTTCAAGAATCTATAGAAAAATAAGCATAGAGGATGATCATAAGGTTCTATAGATGATGAGTTCTATAGATGACAACTAAGAGAGTTGAGTTAGCAATGGCATCTCTGATAAAGGTCAATAATAACTTTATTGATAGAAAATTCAAAGAAATACCAAAAGAACTACAATATAACAAACTTAGTAAAATAAGAAACATCTAACCAATGTTACTAGAACCTTCTAAACTTAGGGATGCACACACACCCAATCTGCACCTATATCCACTCCTAGGATAAGAGGATCCTTTTTGGATCTTATTGGAATATATTTTATGAAATTTTTCTATATCTAAGCTTTTTGAGAAAGTTAATTTGATGATTCCTCGAATCCTGTAATTATGAAATTTTGATGCACAAGTACATGCTTCTATACTCATGCTTCTCATAACTTTTCATCCAACCAAAATTTAAGATATGGGTTAATACTATAACCATGGACCATGTTATTATATGGTGCCTATCTATATAATAATCATAATCATGGATGATACAAACCATTGAACCTAATTCTAAAATAAAGGAATGGAAACAGAACCTATAAGAACCTATAAGACTGCATGAAATAAGGTAGTTGATGAGGAAATAACAATGTTGCTTGCTAGTGGTCTATGAATACTAGGGTCATCTACTAATTTCTAATGGAAATATTTGGTTATGACAAGTGACTATGTTAGTAGTTACCATTATGAGTACAAATGTCTTACGTAGATTAAATGCACATAATTCCCCAATTGCCAATCGAAGTGATTCCTACTGCACTAAACAAATAGATGTTGTTTATGTTCTCAACTAAATTGTTCATTCATATTATCCATAAACTACACTAGAATTACAATTACAGAATTTAGTAAACAATTATTGTAGGCATATGCAGTTTAATATCAGAGACAACAAAATATTTGAGCATCTGTATTGTGCAAGGAATAATGGGCCCATCCACAACAGCATTGTAAAACTACATTTTTATACAAACACCTAAAACAAAGATAAGCACCATTTTTTCAATACATTAAACTAGAAAAAGCGAGTACAATTGAACTGAAAAACATTATGAGCCTTACAAACCTATTTTGGCTACCCATTTTGACCACCTATTGTTGTTGAAATTATTTGGCCAATCTCTATCCCATTTCCATTGGCAACTATGGCCTCAAATTCCTGAAGTTGACAGTCCAAATACAATTATCCAATCCAAACAAGTGTGCATACTATACCTTGGCTTCATTATTGATTAAACAAGTGTGCATGTGGATCCAAAGAAAATACAGGCCCTCCACAATTGGCCTACCCCAACCAACATCAACAAGTTATGAAGATTCCTCTACTTGGCACAATTTTACAGGGGTTTTTCTTGGGTTTCCTTTGATGTTACACATCCCCTGCATCAGATCTTGCATGAGAATGCCAAGAAACTCATTTTCAAATGGCATCACATGTAACAAAAATTATTTGAAGAAGTTAAGGTGCCCTATGCTAGTCTTAAGCCCACTTAATCTCCATCAGGAATTTGAGAATAAAACCAACACCTCTTAGTATGCACTTGGCATTGTTCACATCCACCATGGATCTGTGCATTAGCTCTGTAGAAGTGATATGTGGATTAACTCTATAGAAGGCATGGAAGAAGCTCTTTTCAACATAGTTGCTTTTTTTTTTGGCTTGATCCATTTTATTTTTGCTTATTCTTTAACTGCACAAGCAGTCTATCTCTTGTGCCACAATCTTCAGCCAACTTTGCTTCGTGTATCCATTCTTGTTGTTTAACCTCATCTAATGCTTTTGTTGTATTGCTTCTTTTATTTGTTGTATTGATTCTTGGAGTTACTGTGCAATAACTATTTACATGTAGCCTCATCATTTGACAAACTAATTTACACACTAGTCCAAGAGTGGAAGCCTTGATATTCTCCTTTGAAATGGTCAGTGCTTTATGAACCATGGAAACAGATAAACATTCTTGCCTAAATGCCATAGTGCTACTGCATTCATTTTCAAACCTTCATTGTCCAACATACCAGCCTTTTCCAAGTTTTCACACTTATTAACAACATACTTTGCTTTCCCTTCTTGGCAAAGGGCTTGAGCTAGATTAAATGATACATCATAGTAAGATAATCTGCAATCTTTCCAGAACCAAGAGTATTTTGATATGTGTGTGGCTTACAAATTCTGGTACTTGTTCTTTTATAAGCTTCAACTTCTCTTTGGAACCTGTCTTGTTGATGCCACTTAGCCATGATTACACGACATCTTATGTGACTTGCAACAGCTCAATATCTATCTGTGATACATCCACATAATCATAATGAGCTCTCTCCAAAACCCTCTCTATGTTGTCAGAACTATGCAGTAGAGTCAATATTGTTAATGCCATTAATGCCTATTATCACCATCACATATATATTGTCAATTTCAATGTCGACCAATAGTAGCGTCTCTCGTCTATTTGACGAGTACCAATTCCAACCAACAACAGTGTCTCTCATCTATTTGACGATTACCAATTGTTCTCTTCTTCACGAGTACCAATGCCAACAATTGTAAAAGAGTATATGCTAAGAAGTCATCTCTGGACTGGAAAGTAGTTATTTAGCATGGTTTTACCAACAGGTTTGAACTGAAAAAATTTGATAAAATAAAGTAGTTTCTTGCATGTTATTGGTTTATGCCCCTAGAATATATTATGGTCTCCATTCATGGGTTATTGATGTACCATGGTTGATATTGGAGCACTCTTTATATTGTGTCATATCTTAGTGCTATGGTGACACACTTAGTGCGTTGGTTTATTACTAACTGGGAGTGTTCTACATGTTCTTTTGTTGTGATGTTATAGTCACTACATGATAATTGACCATGTGTATGTGTGTGAGGCGTTCCAATGCTTTTAATGTCAATAAACAAGTCTAAGCAATGCAAATAAGCCCTAGAACACTAGCCATAAATGGACTGGGATGCAAGGTGTTGAGCCACAATAAGCATGAAGAAAACTACCAAGTGAGATAAATCTTCATATAACTAACTGAAGTAAACATTATTATCCCAATATCTCACTAAGTCATTCATATAACACCTAAATCAATGACATGATGCATTCATAATCATTGATAAATCAACAAGAGAATGTAAATTCAAACTCAAAACTTTCATGGGCTTACCTTGATATGATTTTCATGTACTCTTGTGTAATAATGAAGCATGCTTATCCTTCATTCATTTCCACCTTCATAGTGTTGATAATTTGCCTAACATTGATTCTTTGAAGAGTAATACAACCATCAGTACCTTAAACATCAATTCATTGATGTAGCATACACTAATATTTCAACCAAGCAAACTTTAAAAGACAAACAAGACAATGTGTGTTGTTATTCATGGTATGGAATGGATGTTTGCAAGGTAAGTGGCAGTAAAGTATGGGCAATGGAGGTATTTATACAATCAACAAAGGGGTTTGCATAGCATTCTTTATGGAATCTGAAATTCAACGGCCATATTTATGAAAGTATAATTGCATTAGAGGAATGTCGGTCTCATGCTAATAGGTTTCCTATGATGTACGGATAGGAACATAGTGCATAGACCATTTTTCTCTCCTCTTAGCTAAGTAGAGCTCATTTCCCTTTCTAAATAATCAATAAGTCTTTTCAAAGAAAATACAAAATAAACATAGTAGATCCTAAAAGGTGAAGATGCTCAAGTCATGCCAAAAAAAAAGGAAATAAAAAAATATTTCCTTGACCATCAAACATATTAAAAAAATAATCATAATTATGGAGAACACATTCCCAAAAAATAACTAAAGGCATATATTAAGCCTAAGACCATATGTTTCTCAAATAAATGTCATGACAAAAATATGAAAAACAATTTTTTACTCAACAAAGGTGTTTAACTTTAACCCAAACCCTTGACTCAATGGAAATCATATGAAGCCAATCATTCCATAACAAAAGGTTTAGTCAAACATCAAATGAGAACTAGAAGCATTCAAGGGCCTAACACATTTTTAATCAAAATAAACACAAAATTCCAAACTTGACAAAATGCTCCAAAATGCAACAAACAAACAAACCATTAAAATTTATCAACATATTAGAGAAAGACATCAAAGAAATTTCATCTACTTGAATGAGTCCATTCTTGCTTAGTGGAATTCTTGTTAAATCAGGTACCTACCCTTTAATACTAGCACACTATCTATGTGAAGAGATAGGACCCATCTTCATCAAATTGCAACTTCATTTCCTATCACATACAAGAAAGAGACAATGTGATAGTTAAATATCAAAACATCAATCTTAAAATAACTTGCATAAAGAAAATGTGGCTCCAAAGTTACAATGAAAAGCACAAAATATAAATTATAGAACCTATTTTTACCTGAAATGCATCCTCAAATTGGCATATAGTAATCTTGCTATGATAAAGAATTTCAGACGTACTCCAAAAATAGAGGAAGAACGTATCACAAGAATCACATCATCTATGCTATTCCATTCACTATTTCTTGCACCACCAATGGAACACATATACCGAAATAAGTGTCCCCTAGGCCCTCATATATATTGGATTAGATCAAATCTTACAATATATCAATTTCCCAGTTCTCATCTTGGTGCTCATTTTATTCGTTATGAACAAGACCCTCTCCAGATGGAGTATCATTATGAGCCTCCAAAGAATTATGTTCTGTATCAAGTTCATTAGAGAAACTTGTTATATATTTTTCTCCCCTTCTATCACAATCGGATCGCCAAAAAGCTAGTGCTCTTTCATATGGAAAAGTGGTAATGTCATACTTTGTTACATATAATCTTAAACATATATCCATATGTTTATCAAGCTTGTTCCTCATCTTTGACTTCAAAAATTATAGTGCACTAAACATTGTCTCATCCTCCACTAATCCCAAAATCATGGTTTAACACAAATCCACTAATTTGAAATATTCGGATATGTTTTCCTGTAAGTATTGGATAGCACCTAAAATAGTCCATAATCTTGTTATTGCACCATATTCTAGAGGATTCTCCAAAGCGTGGAATTGATTCCACATTGTTTCAGCGAAGAGTGTGGCTTGTTGAAGCAATTTTGATTGATCCAAAATACCTTCAACCTGTTCTCCATGTATCTCAACCTTCTTGCAAAAGTGGTCCACTAAAGTATTTAATTTTTCCACAAAGTCACATTTTAAAGTAGGTTGAAATTTTATATTGTTCCAATATTTGTGGTACACCACAGAGATGGACTCCAACAATTCATTTCGAGAGAATCGTTCTCTTATCTCCAATGAAAGTGATTTTGCAATTTCTATCAAGTTGTGTCTCACTGAAATGACAACATTGTTGAATAGGTCTCTTGACACAGGGCACTCTTTGGTGGTTCATCCTATCTTATCAATATAATGAAAAGGAACCATATACCCACACACTTCCATACATAGTAGACCTTTTTCATCAAACTTCAAATAATTTTCAATATTTTCTATATCAATGATTGTAGTCCAATTTGTAAACCATGGACTTGCGAAAGACTCTGGCATCGTATAGAAATTATCCAATGAAAGTCATGCAAATTTTCTTGCATTTGTGTATTCTACAATATACATTGTGCGACTTTGAGACATTTTCATGGGGACATTCATTTCATCTAGTATAGGAAGAATTCCAACCAATGTTAATAATGTCTCTGTGTCAGTTAGTCTAAAGAGAAGATCTTGAGCTTTATCTACACTAAAGTGATGTTCATACATCACCCCTACCAAGGACTGGTACTCACTAAATAATATTTGAGCTAGTCCATTCAATGAGATCCATCTTGTATCAACATCTTTTAATAGATTGTTTCCATTTGTAACACTGTCAGAAAAAAAATTGAACTCTGAAAATTGTTTGGGATTAGGAGAAAAATATGCATAAGCCTCTCGTACAAGATCTTCAACTTTTGAAACCAATGGAAACTTGATTACTATTTTAAATGCAAGATTCATCCTATGATCCATACAATTAATACTCAACATATATGGTGAAGCTAATAGTTGTAGTCTAACACAAAGGCCATTCCTTTGTCCTTGCATTAATGATGCTCCATCTGCTCCAACACATACCAAATTTTTTGCGATCATTAAAGGATCCATACCACCACTTTCCTTCAAACTATTATTAACAAGTTCATAACTATTTTTAGCTGTATAATTTCCCTTCATTTTATGAACCCCAAGTACATAGGAATGCCTAATATGGTCATTAACCATATAAATACTCATACAAATCCATGAAGTATTATCAATATTTGTAACCTCATCCAAAGACAATGACAAAAACCTAGCACTTGCAATCTTCTCTTTCATATCATCCTTTTCTAATTGAGCTAGATATTTTGCCCATTCCCAACCAGTTGTTAAAGACCATTGAGAAGATGGAAAGTTTGGCATTTGAAGAAAAGATAGATATTTCATGTAATCCAGATAATCTAACATAGGACACCCTTTAGATACGAAGTGAAATACAGTGCTTAATTGAATTGTCTTGGATAGCAAATTTATTTCCATCATATTTTCAAATAGATATGTGATGCTTACTCCACCTGCCTCGAGTTTTTTCTTACTTATTAAATATTCATTACATTCATCATCATATTTGACATGTCGACATTCCTCTTAATATTTCCATCTGACAATAGATTTCTCCTCGCCATCTACAATTTTCTTTTCATACACCTTTCCTACATGCTTCTCAATTGTATCTAACTTCATCTGAAATGTCGTTGGCGTGCCAAGTTTCCAACTACATATATTGCATCTAAATTTTGGTTTCTCTTTCTCATTTTTTGGAGGTAATGGTTCAATAAATGGAAATTTTGAGACCCAATCTGGTTGGAAGCCTCTCCCTATGTCCCATTGGCAATTTTGTCTTTTCCGTGAATTGGTTGTGTTCTTTTCCAATGAAATATTTTCGACATTTGTACTACCAATTTCTGCTGAAAATGCATTTATCTCACTTTGATCACCTAAGGAACATATTTCCTTATCTATTATTTGGATATTAAATGCATTCTCACAAGAGTTGACATCTCTTTCAGTGATAGGTTGCTCAAAAGAGCTTGAAGCATGAAGAGAATGTGGATCCTTCGATTGAGGTCTTTGAAAGTATGATGATATATCATTTTGTCTTGATCCTTTCTTCCCATGATTGATGTTTGAAATCTCAATAAATATTCCACAATTGAAATTTCAAATTGATCTAGAAGCCAAAAGTGAAACCTGCAAGAGAAATAATATAAAATTAGTAAAATTCCTACCAAGTATATAATATTCAATTTGAATGAAGCTACTCTAATACTTTCTCCCAAATTTCTCCTCACATTATGATATGCTTCAAGACCTAAAAATATTGCAAATCTTAATGGATATAATGAAAAGAGGTGCAAATCCATACATTAATATGTGTGATGGTAGTAATCTCTATAATCTAGATGGTATGTGGAAATAGKAAATAAAATGTTACAAGTGTAATGAAAACAAGAATGGTGGAAAACTAGAGGTTCCCTTCAAAGACTCAAACAATGACAATAAGAAAGAAGAGCAAACATTAGGATACCGCCCCAATATTCAAAACCATTGAGAGATTGAGAATTCAATGGGTGGATAAGTGGTTTAGATGGTATAGTTATCTTACATTAGGGTTTGGGGGGTTTTGGAACACCCAACAACATTTTCAAAATTGGTCAGAAAAGGCATTAGCATGTTGGAGTTTCCAGGAAGATTGTGCCCACTAATTACCATTTCAGTGTGAAGAATAGAAAGAAGCACCATTCAATCCACCTATAAATTTGGTAGGTTAGGTGTATTCAAATGATAAGTTGAAGGAGATAAGAAATATGGCTTATCTATTAGATGTGAACTACATTCTTCCCAATTTGGAAAAATGCTACCCTAAGAATATCCTAACACCCATGTATTAGGACTATAATTTTGGCTAGAAGTGGGTCCCATTTCTAGAAGAGAAAATCAAAATGATCCAAAGGGTGTTGGTTTGAGCATGAGTGGTAAAAAATTTCCTTATTGAGATTTCATAAATGAGGATGAAACTTCTATATCATATTATGGCATCAAAGTGCTAGATGAGGAAAGGTAAAATAATGATGACTCCAATGAGGAGTGGAAGAAACTAGATTACTGAGTTTGGTTGAATATGAAGTTTTCAAGGATGAGAATCAATAATAGGACCAATATATCAACAAGTTCATCCTATAGTTCAAGAATTAGAACGAGGATAGATAAGATATGTGGCTGCAAGAAGAAGAAGAAAGGAGGCCAATGAGATAGGTAGCAAAATAAATCACTCTTGAGATCTAAAAAAAAAGAATAATATGGAAAGAAAGAGGATCAAACACAAACATAATATGCCAACAAGAAGAGCAAGGAAATCCAATAAGAAGTAGGAAGAAGATGAGTAGAAACATAAGTCATGGACAAAAAGGTAGAAAATCATAGGTTGATAATAGAAAAGAAGAGGTAAAAAATAAATGATAATCACAGAAAGGAGAGAGATCAAATGATGGTTACAACAATAAATAAGCTATTGGGAGAATGAAATCTGATGCAATAGACAAAGTGTCTTGATAAAAAAAATGGTAGGACCAAGGAACATACATGAAATTAAGGTAAATCCTAGAATGCTAATTAGGGAATCAAGAAACTGTAGAGAATCCAAAACATTAGATTAAGGGCGGATAATAGAAAATTGATTGAGAATATCTATTTGGCAAAGACTATGTTGAGTAAGAAGAACTTGGCCATTTTTCTGAAAGAAACAACTTCACCAAGTCCCTCCAAGCAAGATGATTGATGCACAGGGCTACACAGTGTGCGGGCTATCACTGCAACCTACATGAGCTCAATCATTTATATTTTCTCATACCCTGTTTTGGGTCTTTACTTAAGGGTATGATAGGATTCACTTGAAGACACATGTTATCAGACCTCTTTTATCAGTGGTACATTGGCAAAGTTATATACATAGCATTAGATCAAGGTTTGGGCCAAGGAAGAAATATGCAAAGTGGTGACCATGCAAGAAAGCTTTAGGATCTAAATTTTCAAGAGAAAACATGCATATGTTAATCTTTTTGATGTGGGAGGAGCTTCAGGCATCAATGAAGAGAAAGGTGGACATATTTGAGACCTATGTCAATCTCAAATCTATTACTTATGGTCATTAGAATTTGAAGAACATTTAGGAACCTACAGTCTACTGAAGTGGGAAACAGTGATAAAAGGAAAGTGAAAGCTAAAGAAAGTGGTGAATTAGATTGAATAAGACAGAAAAATACATTGACATAATCTAAAATGCTTCTCTTATGCAAGAGATATACATATAAAATATCAGCTCAAATAAAATATAAACTTAAAGCTCAAATATCAGTACTGAGTAGTGCTCTGTTTTAGGCTTGTAACTGCAGACATAGAAAGAAATTGTAGAGAACCCAATGATTCCCCCTTGTAGACAAATATGAATGAGTCCATGTTTGCAAATAAGTTGATTGTTGAACCTACAGTCTACTGAAGTGAGAAACAATGATAAAAGGAAAGTGCAAGCTAAAGCAAGTGGTGAATAGGATTGAATAAGACACAAAAAGACATTGACATAATCTAGAATGATTCTCTTATGCAAGAGAGATGTATATAAAATATCAACTCAAATAAAATATAAACTTAAAGCTCAAATATCATTAGTGCTCTGTTTTAGGATCTTGTTCATTATTTGACATAGTGTGTCATATCATTAGTTCTCTGTTTTAGGATCTTGTTCATTATTTGACATAGTGTATCATATCATTAGTTCTCTGTTTTAGGATCTTGTTCATGAAGATAAGATCTTGTTCATTATTTGGCATAGTGTGCCATATCTCATGCAAGATTTTTAGCAAAGCATGTCCATGGTAGAGGAGAAACAACTCCTCCTACAAAATATAAAGAGATAATTTTCAAGGCAACAACAAAGAAGTTATATCAATCTTGAGACAAGGAGGCCAAGGAACCCTATGCATTCTCCACTTATATGTCACAACTTCTAGTGGAATCAATAATGATTTGGAAAAACATTTTGTGCTCATATATCAGTCTTTCTATATTAGTATTATGAATATACATTCTCATCTCCAAATTAAAAGTTTTTTACTTCATTTCCTCCATATAGCTATGAACAATCTCTACTAATTAAGAGATGATTATCTTCAATCCCTCTAACTGATGTTCATGGCTTCAAATTAGTTGATGGAATTCAACAATGTCACAGGCATTACCCCCATTGCAACTATTTGTATTCTCAATGAAAATGTGTTCAATGGAAAAATATGAGGGTGCACCCAAGCCCCAATCTTCCATATCAAAAAATGCCTCAGCCAATCTGCACTCAACTTATGATTAAAACTCCACAATCTCATAACAAACCTAATCTCCAATACCAAAAAGGAGAGTGAAAAATAGACAAGACTACCATGTTACTACAACAAACATTTCTACGAGGAAAATTGAAACCATGCTTGAATCCCTTATCCCGCCATTGTTGAACAATCTTGTTCATCCCTCCATTAAAGCCTCATGTATGTTGATAAATTGCAAGAGTATAAGGAGCATGGAGTGAGTTAAACAAAATTTCATAGACATTTCGATTTCCACATGTCCCTCAATTCAATTTGGTTGTTCATACTATATTTCATAGTTGTGATAATCATGGGAGATATTGCAAAAGAATTTCCCTCACCCCTCCCGATTTTGGATCATTTGACCCTAATTCAAAAGAGTACCCATGTTTCCCATGGCATCTACTTCATAGTTTAGATGGTGAAGGACATGGTAAAAGATTATTTGTTGAAAATGGACAAATATTCATTTTTCTCTTTCTACTAGTATGTACAAGCTTGAGGATATCACTTTTGAGAGCTTCCTCGTTTGTCAGATAATCACAATGGAATTTCCAATGACCACAACATTTTTCACCTATCTTGCATGAAACAACATGAGACAAAAAAAATACATATATTAATCAATGGTTCATTTTTTACAAATCCAAATGGGGTGCACTATTCATCATCCCTAATACATAACAAGGAATGTTGGTCTCCCATTGGTGTGAATCCCATGAAAATTGTACTTGCACATGAGCTTGTAGGGTATTATTAAAATAGGAAAATATAAAGTTTAGTCCCACTCATGATTTACTAGGAGGTTGAATCTGATCACTTGACACTAAATTTAGTTGATATATATTAAGAAACATTGTCCATGAATATGATGGACCAAATAATCGCAACAAGATTATTGAACTCCTTAGATTGACTTTAATTTATCAATATACGGGCATAATTATTTGATGAGGTACTATGCATTATACGTGCAACTACAATAGTACAATATTATTTATAGAATTAATGAGAAATGTGAATCCTAAGGTTAGCTTGAATGTTGTTTCCCCTTCCCTTTAAGTAGTTTTTCTCATGTTCACTCACCTTGCTTTGGAGAAGTAGGAGAGGTTATAGAGTCACTTTGTTGAATGCTACATGGTTCGTTCAACAAAGATCTTGATAGTGGATAAGGTCATGCATCATGGGATTAACAAACTCTTCATCGTCATGTCCTTGAATTTAGTTATAAGAATCTATTTAATATTTCCTATCTAGACTATCTAGAACTAGTAATGAAGTGATGCTAACACTAAGAATGAAAAAATTAACCTAATAGCAGGAAATATGTTCAATATCATCCTCTTATCTTCTAACCCTTCACCCTCAAAGGATAATGATCTACACTCCTTATATCCAAAGTCAAGAGCAAAAGATAATGAGAGTGGTTTCCAGTATTCTAGAGAGAAAGGAGATGTCATACATAAGACTACTCAATCTTCATTTTCAAGAGAAAACATGCATGTTTTAATCTTTTTGATGTGGGAGGAGCTTCAGGCATCAATGAAGAGAAAGGTGGACATATTTGAGACCTATGTCAATCTCAACTGTATTACTTATGGTCATTAGAATTTGAAGAACATTTAGGAACCTACAGTCTAATGAAGTGGGAAACAGTGATAAAAGGAAAGAGCACTATGTCAATCTCAACTATATTACTTATGGTCATTAGAATTTGAAGAACATTTAGGAACCTACAGTCTATTGAAGTGGGAAACAATGATAAAAGGAAAGAGAAAGCTAAAGCAAGTGGTGAATAGGATTGAATAAGACACAAAAATACATTGACATAATCTAGAATGCTTCTCTTATGCAAGAGAGATGCATAGATGCATATTGTATTCAAAGAAAATGATCTCATTTCATGAGATAAGTTATATGGGAGCTTCACTAACTTATATGTTCAGAAAATAGATTCCAAGTAAATCAGTAAGCACCTCTCTGAACAGGCGAGTCGCAGCTACACCACTTGCTTAATGGAAATGTAGAGAATCAAAGTTGTGAGTTTTCCAGTTTGGTCAAGCCTCAGCGTCGAGCGAGGTCCTCCTCTCTTGGAAGGCTAACAAAATATGGTGCCTGAGCCGAACATGGGAGTAACCCAGCCCCCTTTTTTATGTTTCGTCAAGGCCCAAAGAGGAAATAAGCAGTAGAACGAAGAACGTCGAAGATATGAAAGGTAAAATGGTAAACCTCAGTTTCATCAAGGCCCAAAGGGGAAATTCAAATAAGCACGAAGATGTAAACCGAGGAATGCATATATGGGTAGATCCCACATAATTTATACCAGGTGGGAGGGCCAAAATGCTCTCAGAAATCTCCTTGTTCTTTGTAAATTGGGCAAAGGGAAGATTGTACCTATCCAATGCCCATACCACAAAATCGGGGCGAATTAAACCACAAACCCCAATTTTACCAAATGGTAGGGCGAAGATGCTATCAGAAATTTCCATACTTCAAGAAATTTGGCTAATGGAAGCTTGTCCCTCCAAATTTTGGGGGCGAAATATAATTTTTTTTCCTCTATCCCTCCTAAAAATATGGGTTAACCCTGTACACGATTTTTCCCCTAAAATAAATTACGGGCTAATGATATAAGTTTAAAAAAATCACTCTAATACAAAAAATTCGCCCAATAAAAAATTGGAGGCCCCTTAATTTCGCCCATGAGCGAAATTTCGCCCCTAAAATCATCTATGAGGTCAAGAGTGCTAGAATAGGGGTTCATTGTCCCTACCTAGATTGAGAATAACTCCTAAATGCATTCAAGTGAATGAAAGTGGTCTAGAATCACTTGAAGGTAACTTACCTAACCATACTATTCATTATCACCCTTATAAAATCATTAAAGAATATTTTGAACCAAAATCCGATGCTGCTAAATGTCAATTATTTTTAGCTTCGTTAAAATAAAGAAGTTTGACTATTGTTAGGAGAATTTTAGGCATTAAAACAATCAAAAGTGTAGAAACAAGTCAACATATTGTTAGAAACCTTGTAGATGTTTTTCAAAGAATTGGTAAGAAATCTCATTCTAAAGACCGTAATGTATCCTGACGTGTCTTGTCACAATCAATTGTTAGCAAGATCACAAGAAAACATCATTTGCTACAAAAAACCTCTCACTTCTTGAAATGCAATGTCAAAACCCTTAGAAAGTATTCTCATAAACGTGATAGCCTCGACACAGGGGGGGCAATATATTTGTCGGCCTTCATTGGTAGACTACCTCGTTCTGACATGAACTTAATTGGAGCAGTTAAGGGACTAGTTCAAGATTTCTGGCATGAGAACATAAGGCCTTCTTCCAACCAAAAAGATGTACTAAAATTGAGAAGGGGATATAGGGACCACGAACCCCATATTAAACACTTTCTTGACATTAAACAAACATTATTTTATGAGTGATTCATAACAGTACATAGTGCACTTAACTTAGGCCAAAGATCTTTCCATAAATGCAAGCCTTGGTATGTTCGAATAAACACAATTTGTAACACATGTTGTTGTAGATATCACATTGAGTATGATTATTATTATCACACACACACACACACACACACACACACACACACACATATATTATGTTTTGAATAACACCCTTTTATAGGAATGCCCAGTTATATTGTCGTCATCATCATCTAGAGGCTTTATTGAGAGCATATTGTGTACAAGGCTAGAGGGTTTTGCATTTTATAAAAAACACGCTTAGATGGGACATGCCCTAGGTGCGATGGAATGACATTACTAAGCAAGTGCATCCATGTAAGCAATGAGTATGAATTAGGGAGGAAGGAGGTTGCCTTGCAAAGCTTTAAATATGTGACATATGATAGATAGAGGAGAGGAAAGAAAAAATATACAATTGGTTACTTCCCAAGTATGATTTTGTGACTTCATGAAGGACTTCATCGAAAATAAATGACATTATGTTCAACATGTCCATTTGGCTCGATGGTAGGATGAGCATTTTAGAATATGTAGAGATACATTTCTTGTTGGTACTATGTTATCAATGGTTGATTTTGTTGAGAACTACACCCTTCAACCACAAAATGATATTCAAATCCAATATTATCACTCAGATCAGGTCAACATAATGGTACATATCACATATAGGCATGGACCGGATAGTAATGAACAAAACAGAGCTATATTGAAAGAGTATCACTTCTACATAAGTGATTATCAGTTCCATGACTTATCCTACATAAAACATTGTTTTTAGTTGTTCTACAATCACCTTAAGGAGAAGAACATACAGATGGATCAACATTGGATTTGGTCAAATGGTTGTGAAGGCCAGTTAAAAAATGCTCATGTATTTCAATGGTTGTGTATGTTGCACAAAAAAATAAAGGTACCACACATTTGGAACTATTTTGAATCCGGTCACAAGAAAGGGGAGAATGATGGAGAAGGTGCATGCATAAAAAGAACATTACGCATGCAAGAAATGAATTTCACAACTACTTCCCTCATTCGAGATGCAATATCCATTATTGAATGGCATTCTTCAGTAATGGGAGAGGGAAGAGGAACCCATGAAGACCAATCACACAAGAAAGGACATTTACATAGATACTTTTTGGAGGTGGTCGATGTAGATCGATCACAGTGGTATGAATGAAAAACAATCTAGGGCACTCATGGATTCCATTCAGTTATAATATCAGACAATGCAACAGTTGAAATATGGACGAGAAAATTTTATTGCTTATGTCGTCCATGTAGTAGTAATGAATGGGATGATTGTGAATCGATAGATTGGGTTGATAGATGGGATCGTGTATCACTCCCCATTGGTCAACGTATAACTATGGAATTATACCAATTGGAGGAGGACCAATCAAGTATTTCAACATATTATGATTATGTCTCAGATCTCGTACTTCCAGGTTCATTGAATCCTTTTATTAAATTTTGAATAACTGGAACTAATGTTTTATTCTTTGGTCATTAAGTGGACTCACATTTTGGCACTCCATTTTTTCCAAGGCACATATACGTAGTGGTTTCACCAAGTGATAATGAATGGGGCACTGATTATTGGCTACCACGATGCTTAAAGGGAAAGCATACCCTTGTGCGATCAGTAATAGACTCCAAAGGCATTGAATTTCTGATTGGGTCGATGGTTATTAAAGGACAATATTTGACACAAGATGAAAGAACATGAAATAAAGGTGGTTATGTATTTCAATATTATATACCAATTCAATTTGTGTAGCACTTTACAAACTTGGTTATTGGTACAAACCTCCAACTACAAACAATGCCAGGAAAGAACTCATCAAAGGTATGATAATTCTTGCCTTAATCTGAGCATGATAAGTTAATGGATAGATTCAATATTAGAAGTGATCTTGATGGTCTAATTGAATGACCATAGGTATGTAAAAGGAATAATTTTGGCTTCATTTTTTCTATTGTTAAAATATTTGGAATGTTGTTAAAATAAACCCTGCCTTAAAATTTACCCATGACATGCCTTACCTTGTCATTCCATACCCTGCCTTAAAATATACCCATGCCATGCCATGCCATACCTTTCCATGCTATGCCTTTCCTTGCCTTGCCTTTCCATCCCATGCCTTGCCTTGCATTTTCATGCCTTTCCTTGCCTTTCCTTCACTTGCCTTGCCTTGCCTTTCCTTCATTTTTCTTACCTTCACTTTCAATGTCATGTCATTCCTTGCCTTGATTTTCCTTGACTTACCATGAAATTCCTTTCCATTCCATGCCATGCCTTTCCTTGCCTTTCCATTCCATGCCTTTCCTTTCCATGCCATGCCTTTCCTTTCCATGCCATGCATTCACTTTCCATGACATTCCTTGTCATTCCATGCCATGACTTGACTTCACTTTCCATGCCATGCCATGTCTTTCCTTGCCTTTCCTTTCCATGCCATGCTTTTCCATCCCATGCCATGCCTTTCCATGCCATGTCATTCCTTTCCTTTCCATGCCATGTCATGCCTTGCCATGCCATGCCATGCATTTCATTTCCATGCCTTTCCTTTCCATGGCTTTCCTTGCCTTCTCTTTCCATGCCATGCCTTTCCTATCTTTTCCTTCACTTTCCATGACGTTCCTTGCCATTCCAAGCCATGCCTTTCCATGACATGCCTTGCCATTCCAAGCCATGCCTTTCCATGACATTCCATGCCATGCATTGCCTTGCCATGCCTTGCCTTGCCAATCCTTGACCTTTCTTCACTTACCATTCCATGTATTTCCTTGATTTTCCTTCACTTTCCATTACATGCCTTGCCATTCCATGCCATGCCTTGTCTTTCCTTGCCACGCCTTGTCATTCCATGCCATGCCTTGTCTTTCCATGCCATGTCATTCCTTCACTTTCCATGTCAATCCTTTCCATTCCATGCTATGTATTTCATTTCCTTTTCCATGCTATGCCATGCCTTGCCTTTCCATGCCATGTCATGCCTTGCCATGCCATGTCATACATTGCATTTCCATGCCTTTCCTTGCATTGTATTTCCTTTCCTTCACATGTCATGCCTTCACTTTCCATGGCATGCATTTCCATTCCATGTCATTCCTTGTCTTGCCTTGCCTTTCTATGCCATGTCTTTCCATACCATGCCATTCCTTTCCTTACCTTTCCATGCCATTCCATTCATTTCCTTGCCATACCTTGTCATGCCTTTCCTTGACTTCACTTGTAATGTCATGCCTTGCCTTTATTTTCCTTCACTTTCCATGGCATGCCTTGTCATTCCATGCCATGCCATGCATTTATTTTCCATGTCTTTCCTTCCCATGCCTTACCTTGCCTTCACTTTACGTGCCATGCCTTTTCTTGATTTTCCTTCACTTCACTTCACTTGCCTTGTCATTCCATGCCATGTCTTTCCTTGCCTTTCCATGCCTTGCCATTCCATGCCATGCATTTCCTTTCCATGCCATGTCATTCCTTTGCTTTCTATGACATGAATTTTCATTCCATGCCATGCCTTGCCTTGCCTTGCCTTGCCATGCCTTTCCATGCCATGCCTTTATTTTACTTCACTTTCCATGACATGCCTTGCCATTCTATGCCATGCCTTTCCTTTTATTTCCATGCCATGCCATACCTTTATATTCCATGCCTTTCCTTTCCATGCCATTCCATATCATACCATACCATGCCTTTCCTTTCCATGCCTTTCCATACCATGCATTTCCATGACATGCCTTGCCTTCACTTTCCTTCTCATACCATGCATTGCCATGCCATGCCATGCCTTTCCTTTTCATGTCATGCCTTCCCATTCCATGCCTTTCCATGCCATGCCTTACCATGCCATGCCATGACTTACCATGCCATGCCATGCCTTTCCATTCCATTCCTTTCCATTCCATGCCTTGCCTTTCCATGCCATGCCTTACCATACCATGACTTACCATGATATGCCATGCATTTCCTTTCCTTAGTCCAGGGGCATAAAATTCAAACCGAGCGGCATAATAGAGTTATGTAAGCTCCCAAAATTATGTTTGGCCAAGGCCCACGTGACTACACTACCCACAAATGATCGACACAATGTTCTTGAAAATCGACCTCCTCTTCAGAAATTGCACTATGCCTCATTGAGCAAAACCCTAGTGCTGGAGATAATCCAACAAACGGTTTTCCGAAGGAAGGAATGAAAGTGGAGGGGCTCCACTAGCTAAAACTCGGTGCTATGGATCCAATGCAACTCACGGTTTACCCATCGAAGTCCCGATTTGATTTTTATCGTGAGTTGAAACTCACATACTCAAGCCATTCAGGGACATGTGGGCAATTGGGTCTAGGGGAATAAAATACAAAGTATGCGACATTACGGAGTTTTGTAAGCTCCTGAAAGTTTTTTTTTCCAAGGCCCGTGTGACTACACTACCCACAAATTCCCAACACATTGTTCTTGAAAATCGACCTCCTCTTCAGAAACTGCACTATGCCTCATTGAGAAAAACCCTAGTTCCAAATATAATCCAACAAATGGTTTTCCAGAGAACGGAATGATAGTGGAGGGGCCCCACTAGTTGAAACCCGATGCTCTGGATCCAATGCAAGTGACAGTTCACCCATCCAAGTCTCGATTTGAGTTTTATCACAAGTTGGAACTCGCCTCCTCAAGCCATTCAAGGACATGTGGACAATTTGGTTTGGGGGCATAAAATCCAAACCGAGCGACATAAAAAAATTTTGTAAGCTCCCACAAGTATGTTTGGCCAAGGCCCAAGCGACTACACTACCCAAAAATTCCTGACACATTGTTCTTGAAAATCGTCCTCCTCTTCAGAAATCGCACTATGCCTCATTGAGAAAACCCCTAGTGCCAAATATACTCCAACAAACAATTTTTCGGAGGATGGAATGACTTCAGAGGGGCCCCACTAGTTGACACTTGTTGCTCCAGATCCAATGAAACTGATAGTTCACCCATCAAAGTCTCAGTTTTAGTTTTATCACGAGTTTCAACTTGCCTCCTCAAGCCATTTAGGGACATGTGGCTAATTTGGTCTGGGGGCATAAAATCCAAACCGAGTGGCATAATGGAGTTTTGTAAGCTCCTACAAGTTTATTTGGCTAAGTCCCACATGACTACACTACCCAAAAATTCCAAACATAGTGTTCTTGAAAATTGACCTCCTCTTCAGAAATTGCACTATGCCTCGTTGAGCAAAACCCTAGTGTAGGAGATACTCCAACAAATGGTTTTCTAGAGGAAAAAATGATAGAAGAGGGGCCCCACTAGTTGAAACTCAGTGCTCTGGATCCATTCGAGTCTCGATTTGATTTTTACCGCGAGTTTCAACTCGCCTCCTCAAGTTGTTTAGGGACATGTTGGTATGTAAATGCAACATGTTGGTCTAGGTAATTCCTATTAATTATGATAATCCATGTTTGACAAATAGATGATACCTTAGATATATGAATAAAGAGATCTTATGTTATAACCTTGATATTCTCATGGCAAGTGAATGCAAGGAAAGGCATGGCAAGTGAAGGCAAGGCATGTCAAGTGAAGGCATGGCAAGGAATGACAAGGCATGGCATGGAAAGGCATGGTATGGTATGGAAAGGCATGGTATAGCAAGGCATGGTATGGAAAGGAATGGAATGGAAAGGAAATTCATGGCATGGCAAGGCAAGGCATGGAAAGGCATGGCATGGTATGGAAATGCATGGAATGGAAAGGCATGGCATGGTATGGAAAGGAATGGCATGAAAAATGTAAGGCATGGCAAGTGAAGGCACGGAAAGGCATGGCATGGCATGGAAAGTCATGGCATGGTATGTAAATGCATGGCATGGTATGGAAAGGAATGGCATGGAAAAGGCAAGGCATGAAAATTGAAGGCAAGGCAAGGCATGGCATGGCATGGCAAGGGCATGGTATGGAAATACATGGTATGGAAAGACATGAGATGGAAAGTGAAGGAAAGGAAAGGCATGGAAAGGCATGGCATGGTAAGGAATACCATACCATACCATAACATACCAAGGAATACCATACCATGGAAAGGCAAGGAAAGGAAATGCATACCATACCATACCATACCATGCAAGGAAATGCAAGGCAAGTTAAGGCAATGCTAGGCAAGGAAAGGCATGACATGGCATGGCAAGGCAAGGTATTCCTTCACTTGCCTTGCCTTCACTTGAATACCATACCATACCATACCAATACACCTTTTATTACATTTTTGTCATAATTTTCAGTCCTTTAGGGCTTGATGTCTAGAATATTGTAGGGTTGTCATGTGCCATCTTTCATTTCATCATACCATGGCAAGGAAAGTCAATTCAAGGAAATGCATACCATACCATACCATGGCAAGGAAATTCATACCATATCATACCATTCCAAGGATACCATACCATACCATACCATGCTATACCATGGCAAGGCAAGGCAAGGCAATGAATACCATACCATGTTGTACCATAACATGAAAGGCCATGGCAAGGAAAGGCATACCATACCATACCATACCATGCAAGGCAAGGAAAGGCATGGCAAGGTAAGGCATGGCATACCATACCATACCATGGTATGCCTTCACTTGCATACCATACCATACCTTGCCAAGGATCCCATAACATACAATACCATACCATTACACCTTTTATTACATTTTTGTCATAATTTTCAGCCTTTTAGGGATTGATGTCTAGAATATTGTAGGGTTGTCATGTGTCATCTCGCATTTCAGCATACCATGGCAAGCCAAGGCAAGGCATACCATACCATACCATGTAAATTAAATGAATACCATGCCATACCATACCATACCATACCAAGGCATATCATACCATGGCAATGCAAGGCAAGGCAAGGCATACCATACCATACCATACCATATCATACCATGCAAGGCCATGGCAAGGCAAGGAATACCATACCATACCATATCATACCATATCATAACATACTATACCATACCATACCATACCATACCATGCAAGGAAAGGAAAGGCATGGAAATACAAGGCCATGCAAGGCAAGAAAAGGCATGGAAAGGCAAGGTCGTGCAAGGCAAGGAAAGCAAATGCAAGGAACGACATACTGTACTATACCATGGTATTACTTCACTTTCATACCATACCATACCATACCATGCCAAGGATACCATAACATACCATACCATACCATTACACCTTTTATTACATTTTTGTCATAATTTTAAACCCTTTCGGGCTTGATGTCTAGAATATTGTAGGGTTTTCATATTCCATATTGAATTTCAGCATACCATGGAAAGTGAAGGCAAGGAAAGGCATATCATACCATACCATACCATGGAAAGGCAAGGCATACCATACCATACCATACCATGCCAAGGATACCATACCATACCATAACATATCATGCAAGGCAATGGAAAGGCATACCATACCATACCATACCATATCATATCGTACCATACCATACCATGCAAGCCAAGGAATGGAAAGGAAAGACAAGGAAAGTCAATGCAAGGCATGGCATGGCAAGGAAAGGTATTCCTTAATTTTCCTTGCCTTCACTTGCATACCATACCATGCCAAGGATACCATAACATGCCATACCATACATTACACCTTTTATTACATTTTTGTCATAATTTTCATCCCTTTAGAGCTTGATGTCTATAATATTGTAGGGTTGTCATGTGTCATCTTTCATTTCAACATAACACAGCAAGTCAAGGAAAGGCAAGGCATACCATACCATACCATGCCATGACATGGAAATGGAATGACATCAATAGGTTTTTGGGATTGGGTTTGGGGTGTCCTTTGTCTCCTTGTGTGCTCTAACCCAAACATCGGGTAGGAGTGAAATAAATTCACATAGATGGTGAAGGGAATTGAATAATTCTTTCAAGTCTCCCTGGAGGAATTTTGTTAGCATAGAATTACTTTCTATGGTGTGTCAAGAAATGTAACCTCAAAACCTTTATTTATAGGTGGAAAATGATACCCAATCTAAGATCTAGTTTCCATGTGAACTCTCTCATTCTATTGATCAAAATCAATAAGTATAGTGGACATCATGGAAAATTGAATAAATTTTATTAATAATTGATGGGTTTAACAAAATTTACATATACCCGCTACACAAGCTAAACAAACATGAGTGCATTAATGAGTCATTAACTAGTCCTTTTGGCATTTATGAAGGGTTACACATAAATCAAATGATTTTATATATGCCATGCATAGATAAAGGGGAATAATGTGTGTGCCCTAGAAATTGGTCAAATTATGGATTGAATCAACTAAGAAACTAACAACTAGGCTTCTTAAAGGAATGTCAAGGGAAGACTAGGGTCAAGGTTTTTTCCTAAGGAGACTAGGAATACTAGGACTTATACCTATAAGAGGAAAGAAAGACTTTTATCATGTAGCTATGGTAAGAGAAGAAGTTATGGTTTTGTGGCATTTTAAAACCCTAGTTCTACCTAATATGCTTGTAATCAAGAAGATACAGGGAGTTGATATTGTACAAGTGTGGGATACAAATGTAGGTTCCAAAAAGGACTTACCATTATGTATGCTACATTGTTGATGATATCTAATGGAGTGAACTATTGGCTAATGTTATCTTATGATTTCCATCGCTAGGGTTTGAAGAGACCGACTTCTAACAACCCCTGATAATATATTGGTAGGTGCATGTACTTCATATTCTAAATATATACGAAGTTTTTGGGTTGCCCAAATGTTGTGTACTCACATAATTGAATTTTATCTTATATCATCTTCATAATTGAGTAATTATAGTACTAGTTATGGAGGTTAATTTGACATAACATTGAGTTGAAATTGTTAAGTGATTTCAAATTATGTAAAAGATAAATGAGAAAATTGTTGATTATTTGGGTTGGTTGTCATTGATGTCAACCCTTAAATAAATTCCGGTAGCGAATTCTGGTAGCACAAATGTTTGGGTAATGGACCCAAGTTTGTTTGATGTATAATGGTATGAATTTTAATATATTATAAGGTAATACTATTCTATATGGATAGTACATGTCATGCCATTTCCAGTGGTATGTGAAATTTCACATAACTCCTCATGGTTAGAGAGTTATGGCCATGTGAAGTTGGAGAACCCTCATAAGTCATCTAGAAGCCCCAAAAGGTCAAAGTAGTCAAAGTGGTTGCAAAGAAGAAATTATTTAAATAATAAAGTGAAGTGATGAGTGTACTATAAGTCAAAGTGGATACNAGTCAAAGTGGTTGCAAAGAAGAAATTATTTAAATAATAAAGTGAAGTGATGAGTGTACTATAAGTCAAAGTGGATACAAAATAAATTATTTAAATAATAAAGTTAATGGAGAAATTACTAAGTGGACAAGTGGTTAGAAGTGTGTTAGCCCTAAACTAAGGAAAGTGGTTTAAGATGGTTAGAAGGTAACCCCTTGAGGAAGCTACATAAAAGTATAAATAAGAGGCAAGGGTCTCTCATTTAATTACACTTGAGCATATTGAATATAAACAAGTGACTGAGGTAACAAAAGGATATATAAGGCGAATTTCAGAGGAAAGGTGAAGTAAAGAAGGCTGAAATTCAAGGGAGAATAAATTCTTTTGATGATGTTTTCTAAGGTATGTTATTTACAGGTCATCCCACCATTTTCGCAATAAATTTTTTTCTAGAATGATTTAGACAACTAAATCTAGAGTCCGTTGAGGAAACATATCCAAGTAATTGTGATAAAAATTTCATCTTGTGGGTCTTTGTATTTTTGGAGTTACACTCCGTGGAAAATAGGGTTTGTGGCTAGTCCTAAAACTAGTCTAAAACAAATGTTTCCGGTAAAAACATCATAACTTCTTCATAACAGATCCAAATTCAGTAAGCCCAAATGTATTGGTTATAGTACATTATGTAGTATTCTATGTACAATTTTCATATCCATACAATAAATATTCTGTGCGGGGAACGTTCTACAAGTTCACTCTCTAGAATAAGCTATAATTCAACAAGGTATGCAATTTTTTCTATAACTCCTTTTATGAGAGGTTCCAAGTAGTGAAACCTAGAGGAATTGCATTAAAGACATTGAAGAACATTGTGTATTATTTTCAGATCTTTATTCATTACAAGTACATAGTTATGATTATTTCAAGTTAGGGTTGCTGACTAATCCAAAATTAGTCATGTGAGACTAATGTAAAGTTTGATGAAAATGTTAGTCTCTTGTTGTTAAAGTTAAGGAAGGTTTGCAGGTATGTGATCATATACACCAGGTATATTATAGAGTTACAAATCAGATTTGGATGATGAAATTGATTAGGGATTTTGGTTGAGGTACATGTTGGGTACATGGTTGAGACAAGTAGTTGATGAGTTGGCACATACGTGAGGTGTATAGTTGATGATGTTGGTACATATTGATGAGTCATAGTTTATGTGTATTTTATGCATGATTGGTACATATTTGGTGCTTGGTTGATGCACTCATTGATGGTACAGGTTGAGGTATAGGTTGGTGCATTGTTGATGCACTTGTTTATGGTACAGGTTGATTACAGGTTGTTTGGTACAGTTTTACAGTGGTATATCTCACAGTGATAGTGTGATAGTAGTTCCATCATTCTACTTCTACATCAGGGAAGTTGGACGGGGCAAGGATGGGTGGTTGTATCCACCTTCCGACTGTAGCCGGAGAACATAGGG
Source organism: Picea sitchensis (assembly GCA_010110895.2). NCBI lineage: Eukaryota > Viridiplantae > Streptophyta > Pinopsida > Pinales > Pinaceae > Picea > Picea sitchensis. Next base: position 152,683 of record SNQJ01S0004474.1, read on the forward strand.
GGTTGTATCCTCCTTCTGATTGTAGCCAGAGAATTGGGGAGTTGGAGCTTCCCTCAGGTTGTAGCCTAGGAAACTAGGGGGTTGGAGCCTCCTTCCAGATGCAGCTAGAAAACAAAGGAAGTTGGTGTTTCCAATTAATGTAATTCTTAAAGACATATGAGAAAAAACATTACATGGTTTTCTCCCTCTTGGGTTTCCACATAAAAACATCGGTGTACTGTGTATGTGTATGATTGTTCATTTGTTCATTGTTTATTTACTATGAAACTATTGGATGATAATGCTACATTGATATAACACTTGCATGTTATGGTTAAAAATGATTAAATTGATCTATTATTGATTCACCCCCCTCTCAGTAATCCAACAATTCGAATCAGAGTCGGTTCCTTCAAGAAACAGTTTAACCACTGGAAGGAGATCATGGATATTCTGATAATGGAGTACCACTGTTCAATGTTTAGAATGGTTTAAATTATGAGATGTGGAGTAGAAGGACAAAAGTATTTTTACAGGCACATGGGTATTATATTTGGTTATCAGTGGTTACAGGATATGATAGTTCAAAAAGGGAAAATACTGCAACCAAGAAGGAATTGAAGAAGAATAACAAAATAGCAATGGATTTCATCTAGGAAGGATTACCTAATCCGGTAAGAGAAAATGTTGGTAAATGTTCATCAGCCAAAGAACTTTGGGATAAGTTACATGATATATATTCTTCACCCATCGCAAATTCGGAAAATTACAAAGAATATGTAGGTACAGATCAAGAAGAAATATCTTCACCATGTCAAACAGATTTAAAAGATGAAGAGTACATAATCAATAGAGGTATGTTGTTTTTCTTTAATTGTGAAAAATGCGGACATCTTGAAATATAATTCCATGAGACAGAAAAACTAATTGAAAAGGAAGACAATTATGAAGAAGAATTGATCGATGCTTTAGATGAACTAAGAAAAGAAAGAGAAGAAAACAAGTCACTCAAGAAGGAATTGATGAAACAAAAGGAAAGTGCTCACATTTTTGAAGAATCCCAACAGGTCATCAAGAACTTAAAAATTCAGCTTGAAGAAGCAAAGAGAACAAAAGAAGTCATGAAATCTCAAATATTAAAGAAAGAAGAAGAGGTTGAGAAGATTGAAGAAGAACTTGTCACATTGAGAAGTAAAATCATCAAGCTCAAAAAGAACGTTGAAGAAACAAAAACATCTCTATCAGTTGAAGAGAATGAAGAGAAGCACTCTAGGTTGCTAGAAAAGAAGAATGAAGAAAATAGAAAGAGTTATACAAAATTACTTAAAGGAAGAAATCATGGTCAACCAAAATCTAAGAAAACTATTGAAGATACATCTTCAAGAAGACCATCCATGTTCAAGCCACAAAGAAGCTTCAATCATGATCATGATCAGTCAAGGCAAAAATTCAGAAGGAATACACCACAAAGAAGATCATTCACTCCCAGGTATGCAAATTTATTTTATGCTCATTTATTTTATTGTACTAATTTTGGACATAAGGTTGCAGATTGCAGGGATTATAAAAGAAATGTTCAAGCAAGAAATGGCTATGTGGCCCCATGTAACATTGAATGTTATAAATGTCATAACTATGGACACGTCGCTAGTGATTGTAGAAGCATGATTGATACTTCCATTAAAGAAAACATTGAATTATACAGGGGAGGGTCTATGCGATAGTTGTGACAAACCAAAGAACCATCCTTCGAGCAGCTTAAAGAGTTTGTGTAACACCCTGTTTCCCCCAAATTTGTAATTAATCCTAATACAGGAATTACCATGCTAAAGCATGATGAAAATGTGAATGTATGATGTGAAGGGACCTTATGAAGAAGGTCGATAAATGTAAATAACATTATGAATTTATATTACAGAACTGCTGAGAGGGGATGTGTAGAAAAAGAGACCACGATGGCGGTCGAAGGCACCTGAAAAGGTGGCATTAACTTCCACCGAGAATTAAATACTGTATTTGGACTCCACTGGCCCGGAAAACCAAAAGCGGCTCGCTGGCCCTGAAAATTAATGGCTCACAGACTGGTAGGCGGATGGCTTGATGAGGGATGGGATGGTAAACCGCCCATCCGTAGAGCCGTCAGACCTGATCAGTGCGAGGGAAATCACGCCACACGCAACCTCGCGAGAGGATAAGGCGTATGGCAGAGGCAATTGAGAGGGCAGACGCGAGGGGAACTCTGGCTTTATGCAGAGTGGGTGATAGCAGAGAGGAAGGATTGCAACCTTCGCTCCTGGTCACTGGCAGACAGAGAGACGTCGTCACAGAGCATCGTGGTCTCAGCTCAGGGGTGGC
>SNQJ01S0004474.1:180086-190985 GCA_010110895.2 Picea sitchensis
CTCTCTCTATATATATATATATATATATAATGTGTCAAATCCATGTTGAGCATGGAAGGAGTTCCACAACCTAGTGATTTGACTACTCACCTCCAAGGAGGAAACACATGCTCTTAACCACTAGGCCTAATCAATATATATAAAGTTGATATTGAAATATTTTACTTAAGTTAGACGTTGAAATATGTTTTTAAATGCAACATATCTAATCTATGTTAAGAATTAAATGAATTAGACATCTCCAAATGTAGAAAGCACATGTAATAAAAAAAAATTGCTTTCAATTACTTCACACACACACACACACATATATAATTGAAAGGAATTACACATCTCTATCATACTAGGCTTGTATGTATAACAAATTAAAGGGAAAAGGCTCCAAATTCCATTGATAAACATAATAAAATAAAATAAAATAAATCCAAATTCGATTGGTAAACATTTATAAAATCAATTTTTTAAGATTTTATCGATTGGTAAACATTTATAAAATATTTTAAGGTAGATATTGAAATATGTTTTTAAATGCCACTTGTCTACTCTATGTTAAGAATTAAATGAATTACACATCTCCAATGTAAAAAGAACATGTAATATCTTATTACATTTATTCATAAAGGGGGTTTTTTAATTGTAAAAAACAAAGTCAATATATTATAGGTATGATAACGAATTAAAGAGAAAAGATTCCAAATTCCAATGATAAACATAAAAATAAAAATAAAAACTCCAAATTCAATTGATAAACATTTATAAAACTGTTTTCACTTCAAAACGTTCTAAGTTTTTTGGCTTCAAAACGTTCTAAGAAATTAAGTAAATAATATCTCTCCTTTGAAGTGCATGAAAAATGATTATAAACAAAGAATCCTAAAAGCTTCATACATATGGGTGTAATTATGAAAAGAAAATCCAATAAGACCATTGCAAGACCAACTACTCAAGGAGTAGGAAAATTCAACATCTACTGATCTTCAGTAAATATAATATCTATTCATTCCCCACTTCACTCCATGTTCTAGCAATAACTATTTTAAGAATAAGGGCTATTTTGCACGGCTGGTTAAATTTAAATAATTTGATTTGAGTAATAAACTGCATAGAATGGACTTTGTTCAAACTTTTTTATATTTCAAAACAAACTTGGTACCAGTTTTACAGTGATAATAAAAACAGGTCAGGATTGTATGTTTGCAATGGAAATTTAAGTAAAAATGTTTTCAATGCAGCGACACTACTAGTTGTGCTTAGATCTTTGTAATATAATTTAGTAAATGTAAGATAAATTAATTGATTTATTGACCAATTAGGATGACTATGGTTGAGAATGCTTAACCATATTTGATTATGGTTCACCATGTTTGACCAAGGGTGCTCGTATTAAGCCATGATTAACTTTGGTTGACCTTAGTGACCAAGGTTAATCATGCTTAACTATGGTTAACAATGTTGCCTATGGTTGGCCATGGTTAAATATTTCTAATCATGTTTGCTTATGGTCAACCATGTTTGACTATGGTTAACATTGGTTAACCATGGTTGTCTATGGTTTGGCTATGTTTGACCATGGTTTTCCAAGGTTAACCATATTTGGCTATGGTTGACCATGTTTGACTATGGTTGACCACAATGGACTAAGGTTGACTATGGTTGACCATGACTAGTTATGGTTTACCATGGTTACCTTTGGTTTACCATGTTTGATTATGGTATACTTTGGTTAAGAATATTTGACTATGGTTTATTATAGTGGAATGTGTTTGACTATGGTTGATTTTAGTTGAGTATGGTTAACTTTGGTTGATAATGGTTGAACATGTTTAACTATGTTTGACCATGTTTGACTATGGTTAGATTTAGTTTACCTAGGTTGACCATGGTGTAATTTGGTTGACCATGTTTGACTACGATTGACCGTGTTGACTAAGGTTAACCATGTTGACTATGTATGACTATGGGTGACCATGTTTTACTATGGCTGTCTTTGGTTGACCATGGTTGACTTTGGCTTTACTGTGGTTGACCATGGTTGTTTATGGTTGAACATGGTTGAAAATGATTTACCATGGTTAACCTTGATTGACCATGGTTTATTATGGATGACTATTGATCCAAATTATATTGAGAACAACATAAAGGAAAAGATATAACAAGGAAACACACATAGATATTGCAAGAAACATAGTAATACAGTTAAACTCAAATTCTATTAATGATTATATGAAATACAAAAGACAGTAAAATGCAAAGCACACAAGCTAGCTAGAATGGTGGTAGCTTATCTCTAAAGATAGAGATGTGATGGCTACGCTCATTCGCAAGAAGATGATTACAAAGAGGTCAAAAAATGCCTTTTAACATAAAGCATCAATGAGAAAACCCTAAACATCCAAAACCTTAACCCCGGAAGATAAACACCAAAAGGTTTGTGGGACTTGATGTGGTTAATTGATACATAAACTTCCCAGGCGTACAACTTTTCCATACGATCTTCATTCCCATGCTTGGTTGAAGGAAGACTGGACATGTAATCAATGGAGATGGACTCCCAAGGCCTATCGGAATAGGAATAGGGGTGTATAACCCATGTTTCTTGATGGTGGGTTTGGAAATGGCGTCGGTAGTGTAGAATATGATGTACTTATAGACATATTGTCAAAGCTTCAACCAATAAAAATGTTTTTGCAGTATGGGCACTTTTTTTTCCACATCGGTGTCTTATTGCTCGATTGTAATGAGATTCCCAAATAAGCTTTGCACACTCGCTTGAAGGAACATGAAGATGGTTCAATGGCATAACAGTCCACCTTGGAGATGAAAGTCATGAATTGGTTTTCCTTCACTCAATGTCTGATAGGGAGCAACAAATTCATAGTCATTATTATATAATTGTGGCCACCTGGACGTCACATTCCCACAGGAGTTAAGAACTGTGGTTAGCACCACAATCGAGGGTTGATTGAGGTAGTATGTGACATGGTTGGTGATTCCCTTCTTGTACTTGATGTTCAAGTGGAATTGTTGTATGTACATGGACCATTTTCGATGGAGGTCATTCTATAAATCTCCCTGTGTTTGCATAAATTGTAGACTCTTGTGATCAGTGTGGATGATCATTTCCTTCCCTAGAATGTAATGCTTCCATTGTCGACACTCCCTCCACTATCGACACCAAGGAAAGTGTCTCACCATGAGTCCACTGATCTGGATTATATTGAGAATGACATGAAGGAAAATATATAACAAGGAAACATAGAGATATTGCAAGAAAAACAGTAATACAATTAAACTCAAACTCTATTAAGGATTGTTTGAGAAACAAAAGACTATAAAATGCAAAGCACACAAGCTAGCTAGAATGGTGGCATATCATCTTTGAAGATAGAGATGTAACAGATATGCTCATTCGTAAGAAGTTGATTGCAAAGATACCAAAAAAGGCCTCTTCACATAAATCATCATGAGAAAAACCTAAACATCCAAAACCCTAACCCTAGAAGATGAAATGCCAAAATGTTTGTGGGCCCCAATGTGGTTAGTTGATACCTAAACTTCTTGGGGGCACAACTTTTGCATACAATCTCCATTTGGGGCAATCAAAAACCCATTGGAAAGGTCTAGCCGAGGATTACACATTTCAAATGGCCTAGTATATGCCTTAGGTGATCTATTGGGTTCTTTCATGTAAAAAAAAATCATTTAGGGCCCCAAAATGGCCCTAAAATTTTGGGACCCAAAAAACCATAGAAAAATTTCCAAGATGTGAAACCATTTTGAATTAGTGGAATAGGTGGGTGGCCACCTACATCATTGTTCCCCCCTTAGGAAGGTCCCCATTGTGTCAAGTTTCTCCATTAGATGGGGAAATTTTTGTTGAATCTGACTCCTGATCCACTTGCCCTAGTGAAGAAGTTTCCCTGCTTTGATAACCCAATAGAGTTGGATGTTTTGTTGGCGAGTGTTCGGCCCATAAAATGTAACTTTTTTCCAATTGTTCATCATGTGTTGGAACCATTTTGACTACCCTATATTACCTTTTTTATAACATTTTACTTATAATTTCATGCTTAGTGTAAGGTACAACCTTGTTTGTGAATTATATTATTAAAGTAATAATATAAAGATGTTGAGTGGTTTTTACCTAGCTTTGAATTACTTATGTGGTGGTTTGGAAAGTGTGTATTTGTAGGTTGTAGATAGAGTGTACCAACTCAAGGAAGGGATCTTATCATGAAACTGTCATGGAAAGTTGTTACTTCCAGGATCACGATGTGTCACTTGAGCATCTGGTCTTTGACCAATGCTCAAGTGAGATAATGAACAAAGACGCCAGCGTGGCGATAAGACACTACCATGATACATGGGTACCAGCCGCTGGAAATAATTTGAGATATGTGTAACATGTTTCTCTATTTTATACAAGTGATGTAACAACATATATGCACAACAAATTTCATGCTAATTATGTATTGATTTGTCTATATATTATGTTGGGCAAATTTTCCATCTGATGTGTGTGTGTGTGTGTGTGTGTGTGTGTGTGTGTGTGTGTTGAGGATCCCTGAAGGGGACGAACATGGAGAGAACAGAGACAAAGAGAAAGAATGTATCAAGATCATGGAGACTGTTGTATCTTTTATATAATAGAGTATGCGGGTTTTTATTCACTGAGTGTTAATTCATGATTAATCTTCACATCCCTAATTAGTGGAGGAAGGGTCCCCTTCATTGTTCAAGTGTTGTTGTCACATTAGTTCTTTTGATTTATTTATATTGTTCTAAAATATTCACTATATTGGTTTATGTGTGTGTGCTAATATGCTTCTTGTTGTATATTTTTTACAAGAAGTTGTATTATAGGATTGATCGAGTAAGGATTGGATTTATGTTGGTGTCATTACTGTAGGAATTGGATTGATTTCTTTATTGTTTCTAGGAACTGGTTCATTTCCTACCACTTGTAGAATCTAGATCGATATTGTTAAAGTTGCTTTATGATTGTAAGAATTCTTGTGCAGATTGATTTCATCTTTAATTTATAGCAGGTGCATTCTCTTTATAATTATCATAGGATTGCAATTGGTTGGTACATTAACATATTTATGGTTGAGATTCTAGAATAGAATTGGTCACATCCAGTTGTTTCCTTTACCACTATTATTAAGGTTTGACGTGTGTGGAATTGCAAAGTGTGAAAGTTGTATTAGGTTATTTGATCATTTAGAATAACCAGTTTTAAAAAGGAACCTATTGCTTGCATGGACTTTGTGTGTAACCTTGAAATAACAAATGTACCCTTGATTGATAACTAATGTGAAGTGTTGTTTAAGTGTCCAGAAAAGGAAATTAAAACCACCAACATTTTGGCATCGTTTTCAGGGAGGTTATAAGGGCACAAGAGTCTGATCCCATACTAGATTAGTTGCATCATCTCTAGTGCTATTGATGCCTTAGAAGTAAATATGGAAGGTAAGAACCTGCGCATCTATCACCCACCTCTGGGGAACATGTTATAGACTCTCATTTCACTTGCACTAGGGCATGTAGACTATGTGGCATATATAGGAATGCATGAATAGAGGTAGAGGTAGAGGAAGACCTAAGAAAGACGAAAAACCCATGGGTAAAAGAGGTAAAGGACAGAAGGATGTGGGAAGAAAAAAAATCATACAGGACATCATTTCGAAGGCAGAATCATAATCGTGTCATATAGGAACCAGCCGTCGGGCCACTCCAAGAAGTAAATGAACCAAAATGGTGGAATCCAAACTAGGAAAGCAATCAAAATCACAGGAAGATCCTTATGTGGAAACATAACCCGATTTTTAGAACCTGGAAGAAGGATAAGGAGAAGCAGGGGACCCTCCATTAGACTATCAAAGTCATGTACTGGGAACAACCCCTGAATCTCCTAACCTATATCAGGGGAGTTTTGCTAAACCATCTATACCAGAAACAACCATCCTTGTTTCATCTCAGTGGGTACCTCCTGACTTTGGAATTCCGAAGGACTATTGGAGGATTTGGGAAGAAATGGAAAACACACTTCTATTATTTAATTCCCTATCGTCGACACCTCTAGGAATGCACCAATGAATCCAATCTCCTTGGAAACCCTCCCTAATTTTCATGGGATCAATACTGATGAACCAGATTCCTTCCTGTTCGAGTTTGACATACTATGTCAAAGTTGTTAGTGTTGAGATTCACCCTCAGATTGCAAGAGGATAAGCCCAGCACCCATCAAAATGTTTGTGGAGGTAGGTTTATGATTGGAGGTCAAATGGACAAACATCATCATAAGAATGTTTAAACATGGAAAATTGGGCTAGCAATGCATAAGAAAATGAGGTTATCATTAACTTCAGTTAGTGGTTTAAGGCTAAAGGTGAGAAGGAGGAAGACTTAGTGAGGAAAGTGGACAAGTCTTCCATGAGCATTCGACCTTCAAGCAGCTTGGTGCAGAAAAACTCAAGCATAAGAGCACTCTTGAAATTAAGTTTAAGATACTGAAATATATCACATCAACATTATAATCAAACCTCCATTACAATACAACTACAACATTTCATCTGGATCATCCATGCACGAGCATTTCAACATAAGAGAAAATAGGACGGTGAAATAAAATACTGAAACAGATCATAGAAGCATTATAATCAAACCTCCATTACAATACAACTACAACATCTTGTCTAGATCATCCATGCACGAGTGTTTCAGCACAAGAGGAAACAAGATGATGAAATAAATTGACCTCTATTAATGAGAAAGTCTCGGGTATCATACATAACCAGAGAAAAACTATGTTATCAAACTATTACAAATAAGGAACTCTACTCAACCATCGACATGTAACATATTCTTCCACTGATATATTTATACTCAAATCAGTGGACAACCGCTAGGAAGGTGATCTGGCCATCCTGTCCACGGCTCTTCAATTTGTGTATCCTTCTATCAGATGAAATCTCAAATCAACATGGGCCTGTAGGAAAAAACCGCCCCTCATGGTACCTCGGGTTGACAGTTCTGTCTCCATGGGAAAACCCTCCATGCTTTTAATTTATGGAGTGAGCCGAGGTTTCAACTACCAGTCCTTGTTCATTAATTGATTTCTCCTCAGGATCAGGATGAGGCTTGACTACTAGGGGGAGGCCATGTGCTTCTATTGGATTCGACATTGAATGAGAACATGATTTTGGGGCCGCCGAAAGTAGTTTGGACCCACACCGCTTTTGGGCCCGAAACTCACCACCTTCCACCACATATATCTCCCACAATACCATGGTTTAGATTTAAGCTTGCTCAAGGATTTTAACGCCCAAGCATGTTGCAGCCTTGAAATGAAGTGTGGTCATTGATCTGGTCATGATCTGGGATCTAGGCGCACCTGCTATTTTAGCGCCCCCCGCTAAATCTTATCCTCCTACCAACTATAACATCCTTCAAACCATTCTTAGAGATGGCGCTAAATTGAACTGCACTTGCCTTCTTGCCTGTGCTCATGGATATCACCTACGACCCTTGACAACTTCATGTGATAACATTGGCTCCACAGGGGATGGCATGCTCCCTGTGAGTTTCTAAGAACAAGCAGTTTCAGTGCCTTATATTTTGGGTCATGGGTTCAATTATTCAAACAGAAATAAAAGCAAAAGTGGTATTTATAATGGGTGGAAAGCCAATCATGGCCTAAGTAAAATATTTTTTCAGAAAGTTCCCATTGGTAGGGACACCAAAAACTTTAGAATCCTCCAAGTTCTGCAATTTATAAGTGTTATTTGAAAATACCTCAGAAATATTGAAAGGACCAATCCATAAGGCTTCAAATTTACCATGTTTTCCTTTGTCTTGCTTGGGTGCATCCCATTTGAGCACTAAATCTCTTGGCTGAAAATATTCATTGCTTACCTTCTTTTGAAAGGCTCATTTTATCTTATGTTGATGGTCCTAAGATTTATCAAGTAGTTGCTCCCTAGTCTGTTGTACTTCTACCAGTTGTTGTATCCTCCTGACCATATCATCAGGTTCTCCTTGGTAGTCCTGGAGGAATTTTTCCACATGCAAGGAAAGTTGGGTAGGAAAGATAGCCTCAACCCCATACATAAGCTGAAAGGGGGAAACACCAAGTGACCTCTTTGTTGTAACTCTATCATCCCATAAGGAAAATTTTAGCTTTGAGTCCCATGCTTTCTAATTGTCTTCTAACAATTTCTTGATGATATTTATGAGGCTCTTGTTAGAGGACTCCACCAAACCATTTCCTTGGGGGTAGTAAGGAGTAGAATGGACTAATGAAATACCATATTGTTCACGGAACTTGATCAATGGTTCCGCTTTGAAGGAGGCAACATTGTCAGTAACAATCCTACTTGGACAACCAAATCTGGACATGATATCTTCAAGAAAGCTAATGATTACCTTATGGGAGGCACTCCTTGTAAGAATGGCTTCTATCCACTTGGTGAAATAATCAGTGGTAGTCAAAATCCACCTTTGTTGACCACTTGAGGTTGGGTGGATTTCTCCAATGAAGTCAAGACCCCATTGTTGAAAAGGTCCAGTAACCACCACAGGTTTCAAAGGCAAAGATTTTAGTTGTTGCTTTCTAGAAATTTTTTGGCATTTGACACAAGCTCTAATTTTTGCGCAAACATCAGTAAAAAGCCTAGGCCAAAAATACCCATCTCTAAGGATATTATAAGTTGTGGTTCTCCAAAAATTATGGCCCCCACATAAGTTGTCATGAAAATCAGTTATGGCCCTTTGGGCCTCCTGTGGATCCAGACATCTCAAAAGAAATCCTAGAGGATCTTTCCAATACAAAACCTGATCAATGAGATAATATTTAATTGCTTTAAGCTTCAAAGCTCTCACCTTGTTCTTGTCCAAGCCATCAGGAGGCCGCAACTTCTGCAGAAAATGTATGATGTATTTATACCAAGTGCATTCTGCCAAGCTAGGGCTTACATCGGAGATTTTATTAGCAAAATAAACTTCCTAAATTTATGAGTTTATATTCATGAAATTAACCCCCAAATATTTGCAATTTGATTCAACCAGCAACCTGTCTAAACCTTGTTCTTTCACCAATTTAGTGTGCTTCATTTCAAGGTCAAATTCAATAATTTTAGCAATCCATTTGCTTCTCTTCCCATCTATGTCAGGATAGATCAATATCTCTTTCACTGAGGCTGAAGGGACATATACAACAATATTTGAATGCATAACATATATTATGGAAGCCTTGAGGGCTTTGACCAAATAATAAGCCTATTTTTCCATGATATCATATCTCACTTCTGCATCCCTCAATGCTCTGCCGAAAAATGAAATAGGCTGCTCTAACCCCTCTGTATTTTTCTGTAGCAAAACAACAACCAATGTGTCAAATGAGGCGAAGGAAAATATCAGAAACTCCTTGGAATAATCAAGGATGATGAGTAAGGGTGCTTCGGTCAAGGCCTTTTTTATCTGATCAAAATATTCTCGAGCCTCAAACATCCATTTCACCTTGTTTCCCTTTCTGAGCATGGTTGTAATGTACTTCACTAATTCAGCAAAGTTAGAGACGAACCTTCTTAGAAAATTGATTTTACCCAAGAAAGATTGAACCTCTTTCTTTGATATAGGAAAAGATAAGGTCAAGATGGCCTCTACTCTACTTGGATCAATTCTTACCCCTTATGTTGACACAATGTGCCCCAATAATTTACCTTCCTTCATAGCAAACAAATATTTCTTAGGATTGAGAGACAGATCAAACCTTCTACATTTCAGGAAGACCTTCTTCAAATGATGGCAATGCTCTTTGTCAGATTTTGAGAACATTGTAATTTCATCCAGATAGATGACTATAAATTTTTCTTTCTCCCCAATAAAGGCAATGTCCATGGCTCGTTGGAAGGTTTCTCCTGCATTCATCAATCCAAAGGGAATTTTAACATACATGAATGTGCCCCAAGGAGTATTGAAGGTTGTCTTATCTCTATATTCAGGTAGGACAAAGATCTGATTGTAGCCAGAGAATCCATCAATCATAGACATCCTAGACGAACCAGTCACTCTCTGCAAAATGTGCTTCATTTTTAGCAAGGGGTAGTTATATTTTTTGGAGCTCCTGTTCAAATTCCTGAAATCAACACATAACCTGATTTCCCCATTTTTCTTCCTCACAAGAACCAAGTTAGCCACTCATTCTGAATATCTCAAAGGAATGATGATTTGGGCATCTAGCAACTTTTTCACTTCTTTTTTCCATAATAGGTAGCAGCATGGGATTTATTTGTTTGAGTTTCTGCCTAGAATGCTTGGTCTCATCTTTTAAAGGCATCTTATGTTCAATGATGTTGGTGGCATATGTTCTTAAATATTCATATTTCCAGGAAAACACATCAGCAAACTCTTTCAAAATCTTGGCATACTCAACCCTTTGTTCCTTTGACCAACTGCTAGACAATTTAACATACTTTAGGTATTCCTTTGTTCCTAAATTGCATTCAGTCACATCATTGTTTTGAGTTGAACCTTTAATATTTACAACCACATCATTTATGTCAAACAATCTCTCCAAGGGGACAAGTCCTTTTGGAATATGGTTACGGGGTAAATGAACAATATGATGGTCAGCAATTGTTAAGATCCAAAGACTGAATACAAAAGCACCACAACAGATCCAAAGATTTCTGAATACAATCACCACACAAGATATATGAAACCATATAGAAAACCACAACTTTATTATATCAAACCCTTAGGGTAGGGAAACACCATACAATGGATCCTGTTATGGAAGGGATCCTCTCCTGTTCACTTGCCTCTTCGAGGGGGCATCCTCCTATTGAGCTTCAGCTCCAAATACAATACTTCTTTTCATGTCTCATTACATTGCTT